>PVLD010037343.1:0-10313 GCA_004027595.1 Dinomys branickii | reverse complement strand
TATGCTTCATAATAGCCCAGAAGTGGACACAACCTAATTGTCAGGTGGTGAACCAGTAAAAGTTGTGGAATGTATACATAATGGGATATTATCAACACATATAAAGAATGAAATCATGTCATTTACAACAATGGAAATAAAACTAGTAATTATGATAAGTGAAATAAACCAGTAATACAAATAGAGCATCATATGATCTCACTAAAGTGAAGAATAAAAAATAATTATCTCATAAATGTTGAGAGTACAGTGGTGCTTTCCAAAGACCAGGGATATAGAGCTAAAGGGGTCTGGGGAGAAAATGACTAATAAATAGGATGCTATAGTTAAATAAAAGCAAGAAGTTATATTGCGTTATTGCACATTAGGATGATCATAAAGTAAATATAATACATCCCATAATACTCAAATCTCGAAGAAAGGATTTTGAGTATTTTCATCCTAAAGACATAATAAATGAGGGTACAAATATGTTTAAGCTAATTTAAATATTACATATTGTATATATGTATCAAAATATAACACGGTAGTCCGAAATATACAATAATTTATACCTGTTAAAATAGATTTATTTTAAAATTTAAAAATGGATTAGTGACTCAAAACATATAATGCAATATAATACAAAAAATACAATTGCCAAAAAGTACAATCAATCAATAATTTCTCAATTATATATCTGCCAAATTAATATGGCATTTAAGTAAAGAAAATTTACATTTGTAACTTAAATAATATGAACAATATAGCTTTTTAAATGTATGAAATATTTCAGTAAATATATCTAAAAATATAAACAGGTATATACATGCCAAAAAAATCTATTTCATTTAATTGTGAACTATCTCTTGGGCTACACATTCAATTTAAACTGATGTGTATGTTATTCACATACGACTTGACTCATTCATATTTACTTGGTGGTGCTGGCTTTTTCTACACTAAAAATTAATTTATTATTTGCATAAGAAGCCTTCCATCGCTGAAAATAAAAATAAATCTACTGTCTTTCTGATAGGTCAAGAGAGACTCCATTATCTTCTTGCAACCCCATTTTAAAAAGTCCCTTAAACTTTAGATTAATTCACTCCTCACCCTTTCCCTTTAGCTAATCATAAATTCATAAGTGAAGGAGTAAGTCTTTTATCTAGGGAACCAAAAGATGAAACAAACCGAGAGTAAGCTAAGATTGACTGCCTCCTGCCTAATAAGCACCTGGGAAATGTAAATCTTGTGACATTTGTTAGAAATCCTTAGAATGTGGTTACTGTGGAAACCAAAAGAGTACTTGAACTTGAAGCAAAGTCCAGATGAGCTGGCCTTTGTTTTTCTGACTCTATCAGAGTGGCAGTCCTTGGCTCCAATAAAGCTTTGTTTGCTCCTCTCATTTGTCTTTTCTCACTGAAATTTGCCATAACATTCTGGAGCCCCTAACAAGATTAGACCCACAGGTAAGACCCTCACTTGAGGAGGCCCTGCACCTCCCTAGTGTTGTCAGCCACTCTTCAGGTAAGAGGGCACCACAGCTAATTTCAGCTCACCACCTGGGAATAACTGAGGGACAGGACGCTGCAGCTGTGAAATGGGACAAGCAAGCTCCACTCTCTGACCTAGGTAAGATTAAGATTGGCCTTCCGCTTGTTTGCCTTTGAACTCATCCTGGTTTGCCTTTGAACTCATCCTGGAAATTGTATTTTTCTTTCCAGACTGACAATTCAATGGGGCAAAGCTCCCAGACGTGGCAGCCATTTGGCCTCAGTGTGATCAAGAATTTGTTTTGACTTTGTCTCTGAATTGGATCACAGTTTCTCTTGGAACTTTTGGATTTGGTCAGTTCTGGTGTTCAAACTCTTCCAATTAATGGTCTGAGGTGATTGATAGCTCCCAGGAATAGTTTCATTTCTCTGTCTCTATGTTCTGTGTTGTGCAAATGTGCTTGTGCTTTCAGGGTGCACCTGAATTCATAATCTGGATCAGAGGACTGGCGGTGGCCTTGCTTCTGCATTTCCTGCTTCTCTCTGTGGTCCATCTAGTGACTCAGAGATACCCAGATCCGTCCCAACTGCTCCACAATGCCACAGCTACAGCTATTGTTTCAAACATTGTTTGCCTTGATTTCTTGTGTTGTGGTTTGAGTGAGTAAGGGCTCTAACCATTCACTATAGGTACAGCTGGCAGCAAGCTGACCATACTGGATTGCATAATTCAGAACTTTGATAAGTTCAAGGGAGATTATGGGGTACAGATAAAACAGGGAAAACTTTGTATATTGTGGGAACTAGAGTGGCCCTCTTTTGATGTGGGGATGGCCATCAAGGGGACAATTGATTCTCATGTACCCAGTAGAGTGCACGATATTGTCACTGGAGACCCAGGGCATTTGGATCAATTTCCCTATATAGATTCCTGGCTGCATGTGGTCCACACTTTGCCTCAATACCTTAGGATGTGTGTTTGTGGGTTCCCTGATCAAGTTCTGGTAATTATATTAAGGTCTTCCAAGCAGAAACCCCCTGTTTTGCCCTCAGCACCTGAGGAAGATGATTCTGCTTCTTGTCTCCCAACTCAACCACTGCTCTATTCTGATCCTTGTGCTGCACCTGCTGCACACCCTCCCTGGCCTGTCTTAGCCAAATGAGGGATGCTACCACGGCACTGACTGTGGCTTCCCACTCTTCTTCCAATGTAGACAGCCTTTCCCCAAGCCTATAGCTGACTTACATGAAGAAGTCTCCTCAGATTCAATGCCTGTCTGCCTCTCTGGCAGGCTGCTGTGGTGGGGCTGGGAGGGAACCCTCAATCTACCTTGGTGTATGTTCCCTTTACTAGTAGTGATTTATATAATTGGAGAACACAGAACTCTCCTTTTTCAGAACAGCCTCAGGCTCAGATCACATTACTTGATTCAGTGTTTAAGAACCACCATCTCACTTTTAATGATTGTCAACAGATTATGCTAACCCTGTTTACTTTAGAGGAAAGGTTCACAATTCAAAAAGCAGCTGAGGAACAAGTGAGTTTAAACATGAGCAGAACTACACAGGAGAAAACAAGCAGCAGTAGCTCGCATTTTATTGCGTGACACTCCTAATGGATTACAGCACTGAAGAGGGACTAAATGCTTTTAAAAATCATCCTGCTTTGAGGAAAGGGCTTCTTTCTGCTCCTCATTGCCCCACTAACCTAAATAAGGTAACAGAGGTATATCATAATTAGCTGAAAACTGTACTGCATTTCTCGAGTACGTCATGGAAACTTATCAAACATACACCCCATTCGATCCCAAGGTGCCTGAGAATACTCAGGCTATTAACATGACCTTTGTTGCACTGTTGGTCCCTGATATATGCCATAAATTACAGAAACTGGAGGGGTCTGCAGGGATGAACTTGTCTCGGTTGGTAAAAACTGCCCACATGGTGTTCCATAATAGAGAGGATATGGAGTGGAAATTTAAGCAGGAAAGGAGAAAGGTAACGATGATAGCTTACAAGGAGGCCCAGTCAGAAGCTAGGCAAACAGGGGAGAAGGACGAGCAGGGAAGAGGTCATCATACTCCCCTAAATCCAGACCAATGTGCCTATTGCAAGGAAAAAGGATACTTCAAATGGGAATACCCAAAGCTGCTGGAAAGGACAAAAAGAGAAAAAAAGTGTTTGTGATGTAATCAGAGAAAGTTTCAGATTGAAGGAGTCATGGTCTCTGTCTCTCAGCCCGAGGGAACTCATGTTAACCACCAATGTAGGATAAATACCTGCCAGATTTGTAATGGATCAGTGCAGTTTTGTCAGTAGTTACTCAGCTGGTAGCTCCACTTTTAGATCAAAAATACATGTTCAAGGAGTGACAGGTCAGACTTCAACTTATTCTTTACGTGAGCCACAACAGGTTCAGCTTGGGCGACATTTAGTGAGCCATTCCTTTTCACTCATGCTTGACTGCCTTTTCCCCTTGCTGAGCTGAGATCTGTGCAAGCTAAGGGCTCAAATTTCTTTCACTCCCTAGGAGACTTTCTTAACCACGGGAGGGGAATCCTCCCTCAAAGCCCATGTGTTGACTGTTAGTTTACCCATGCAGGAGAAATACCATCTCCTAAATTCTATTGATGCAGAGCAATCTGTCCTCCTTCCTTGGACGGAATATTTCCCAAAGGTTTGGGTGAAAGACGGTGCTGGTTTGGCAAACTGTGCACCCCCAGTAACAGTACAATTAGTAAGGCATGCCAAGCCAATCTGCTTGAGATAATACCCAGTGGTTATGAAGGCTAGAAATGGAATCAACCTCACATTCAAAGATTTCTTGAGGCAAGTATACTGAGAAAATGTCAGTCTTCTGGGAATATTCTTTTTATGCTGGTTCACAAGCCTAGGACAAATGAGTTTCACCAGGTCCAAGACTTTGGGCAATAAATACCCCAGTTGTAACCCTTTATTCTACTGTACCCAGCCCCAATATATTGCTTAGTGTACTTTTGAGTGAAAGGATACAGAGGGGGTACAAAAATGTCATTAACCTGAACACACTTCCCTCAGGGGTTTAAGAATTCCCCAACGGTATTTGTGAAAGCTTTGTCCAAAGATTCAGTGCCTTGTAATGAAGAAAGCCCTGAGATATCTCTCCTGCAATACTATTGAGTTTGTTACAGGATAAGGAGTATGGAGTATCAAAGAAAGGTTCAAATATGTGTACAAAGTGTAAAGTTGCTTGGGTTTGTGCTGAAGAGAGGGACTTGTTCACTGTCAACTCCCTGCAAGGCCATCTGAGACTTAAAGGAACCTTCATCCTTGAAACACTTGAGGGAATTTTGGGAACAGTGGGATACGGTCATCTGCGGTTCCCTAATTTTGCAGTCATTGCCAAACTCTTGTATGAGGCTTTAAAAGGGGGAAATGATCCTTTCTTGAAGTGGAATTCTGAGCACCAGGCAAAATTTGAGAGTTTAAAGGAAAACTTATTGAACTCCCCTGCTCTACCTTTTCATGATATTACTAAGCCATTTCAATTATTTACACATGAAAAGGAGGGCACTGCCCAGGGTGTTCTGACTTAGACTTTGGGACCCTACGAGTGCCTGGTAGCCTATTTCTCTAGAAGGTTAGCCTATGTTACAGCTGGGTGGCTTTCTTGCCTGTGGGTCACTGAGGCCACCATCATACTAGTGAAAGAAACTGATAAACTGACTTTGGGACAAAGATTAGATGCATTTGTTCCCCATGAAGTAGAGACTTTGCTAAAAGGACATAGCAGAAAGTGGCTGTCAGGTACTAGGCTGGCCCAGTACCAAGGGATGCTCCTAGAGGATCCTCACTATTAAGACCACACAGGTCCTCAACCGTGCCTCTCTTTTGCCAATGTTCCTGGAACTGCCTGAGCAAAATTGCATGGAAACGATCAAGACAGTCTACTCCACCAGACCAGATCTACAGGATACACCCCTCCAGAACCCTCAGGTAATCCCAGTCTTGGATGGAAACAGTATGATAATCGATGAGGTTCAGAGGGCAGGAGCAATGGTTGTCACCATTGAACAAACTGTTTGGTCAAAGGCTCTGCCTCTCAGAATTTTGGCACAAAGAGCTGAATTGATCAGTGTCACTTGGGCCTTGGAGGTAGAAAAGAACAAGTGAGTAAATGTTTATACCAATTCATGCTACACCTTTGCCTGATGTACTTGGCACCATCTACTGCGAAAGGGGCTTCCTAACTATGGGAGGCAAAGATTAAAATTTTCCAAGAAATACTCAACTTGTTACAGACTGCTTGCCTACCCACCAAGGTTCCTGTAATTTATGGCCCAGGCCACCAGAAGGGCAATTCAATAGAGGCCCAGGGAAATCTGGTGGCGGATTTGGCAGAAAAGCAGGCTGCCATTTGATAATCACTTCCTGTAGCCCAAGCCTTTGTGGCGCAACTTCTCAAACCACATAATTACTTAGCTGCAGAGTTAAAATGGGTTCAATTAGAAGGGGCCACAGAACAAAATGAATGGCCAATTTTACCAAGAGGATGGATGTTCCTCTCTGAGGCTGTAGGATATTTTGTGATCCAAGAACTATATAGCTGTACTCATTTAGGAAGGACAGCTATGGCAGAGCTGTTTGGCTGTCACTTTTTTATTTCTAGACTTTGGATTTTGTGCACCTCTGTGGTCAGCAGGTGTGCAATTTGTGCTCACAACAATCCAGTTTCTCATCCACAGCCACAGCCTGGGGTTGAGAGACAAGGGACACTGCCCTTTGGGGACATCAAGGTGGACTTTAGTAAAATTAAACCTACTAATGGAAATAAAAAATATTTATTGGTTCTCTGCACAGACTTAGGCTGGATGGAGGCCATTCCCATGAGAGCTGAGACATCTTGAGAGGTGGTAAAGGCCCTAATAGGTAAATCATTCCCCAGTATGAGCTCCCCGTGATGGTAGTTCAGATAATGGACATGCTTTCATGAGTTGAGTGGTCCGGAACCTTTCTGCAGCCTTAGGACTAAAATGGAAGCTAGACACAGCATATCAGCCTCAGAGTTCTAGCCTGGTGGAGAGACGAAGCTGAACTTTAAAGATCACCCTAAGCATTGCCAAGGGAATCGAGAAAACTGGGTGACTATGCTTCAGTGGTTCTGCTGTGATCTCGCTGTACCCCTTGCAGGAATGGGCTCGTTCCATTTGAGATCATGTTTGGGATTCCACGTCCATTTTTGCACATTCTGGAAGAGAAAGGAAGATATGCCCTTGAAGGGGGAATGATAAGGCAAGAGAGACTCCATTTTCTTTTTGTAACTCCATTTTCAAAGATCACTTAGATGAACTCAATCCTCACCCTTCCCTTTTAACTAATAAAACCATAAAAGCAGGAAAAATTCTTTTACCTAGAGGAACTAATAGGTAAAACAAACTGTGAGTAAGCTAAGATTAACTGCATCCTGCCTAATGAACACCTAGAAAATGTAAATCTTGTGGCCTTTTGCTAGAAACCCTTGGGATGTGGTTACTATGGAAACCAAAATGGTATTTGAACTGGAAGCAAAGTCCAGATCAGGGCCAACATTTTGTTTCTCTGACTCTATGTCAGAGTGTTGATCTCTGGCTCCAATAAAGCTTTGTTTTTTCCTATATTTGGTCTCTTGTGGGGGCTTTATCACTGCATGTTGATGTAACATTTCCAGAAAATGTTTATAGATCCTCATCTACATCAATATCAGTGCTTACCATATCATATGGTTGTAAGCAAGTGAAGCAACAGATCAATCTGCATTCAAAATCGTAAAATGATACAGTTTGATTTTTATTGTTTTTCTCTCTAAATTTTGAAATAATTTAAGGCTTACAAAAACTGCAAAATTTGCCAGGCATGGTGGTTGGTACATGCCTGCCTATAATCCCAGAACTTGGGAGGCTGAGACCAGAGAATTGCCACAAGTTCAAGGCTAGCCTGTGTTACATAGTCAGTTTAAGGCAAGCCTGGACTACTGGTAAGACTCTGTCTCAAAATAAGTTAAAGATTACAAAATCATATAAAGCATTTCTGAGTACACTCACCTATTTTTCTCCAGTGTTAACATTTTAAGAAGTCATACTGCACTTTCCATACCAGAACACTGACATTGTACAATAGTCATGACTAAACTCCAGACCTTCTGTAGGTTTTACCAGCTTTTGCAATTTTCATTTGTTATTAGTACATGTTTTCAGTACAGAATGATTACATTTCTTGTGGGGATTTGACTCCTGTTTATGAAACACCTTAATTCTTTTTTCATTCCCCTCCTGGCTGTTCCCTATATCTCCTTCACCCCTCCTTCAATCTCTTATTCTTTTTCAAAATATATATCTCTCTTTTCTATTAGCTATTTTTGTTTTGCTCTTCATTTATATTTTAGGTTTCTCATATAAGAGAATGTGATATTTCAGTTTGTGTTTCATTTACTTCTCTTCACATTATGACCTCAAGGTGCATCAATTCTCCTACAAATAACTTATTTACCTTCTTTATGGCAGCGTAGTACTCCTCTGTGTATAAATTTTCTTTATCCATTCATCTTTTGATGGCTGACCAAGCTTTACATATTCTAAATTGAGCTCAAGTAAACATGAGTAAGAATGTATCACTATACTATATTTAACTCTTTAAGGAAGATTCCTAGAAGTGGAAGAGCTGGATTGAGTAGAATGTGATGTAAAATATAGAGAGAGATAAAGGATGCCATAAATTAATCCCAGAGATTAAAAGAAGGTAATAGTGGCAAAATTGTCTTGAATAGGGAGGGGTGAGTTTTTAAGGTTCTCTATTTACTCTGAAGACAAGGATAGAAATTTATGCAAAATGATTTTTTTAAGAGTTACCTCCACCAATGTTGAGAAATGGACAATTTTACTCTATGTTTATATTTTTTTGAATTTTGAGGATAGCCAAATGTATAAGTTCTCATGTCCCTCTTCATCTTTGAAGACAGGACTAAATTGGACAAGCCTTTTCTTGTAAGAGCTAAAGTGGTATATGATCCAATGTTTTCATGATTTTGGAATCTGTAATGTTGTATTATTTTGTGTTTCATTTTCCAGGGCTAAAAATTAAGGCTCAGGATTTTATATATGATGGACAAGTTCTCTATCACCTAGCTACACTTATAGCATTAGAGTACTTTACATTTTAGTTTCTATAATCCTTCCGAAGTAACTCTTAACTAAGTGAAGTTTTTCTTGATCCCTGTTAGCATAGCTGAAGGTCTCTTGAAAAGTTCAATTAAAATAAAAGTTTGTTATCCTCTTTTTACCCAAGATAATAAGTTTCAATCACTGAATTGTTTTTGCACTCACAGGCACATACTAACAGTCAGAAGTATACTGCCTATATTTTGCTTCTTTCCAAAAAATTAATAATGTCCATGCTGATTCTGTTTCTTTTATTGACATGCTGAAATCATTTCATGTGAATGCATGTCTAGGTCATTGAACTTTATGTCTAGATTCTTCTCAACTGTACAAAAATTTTTAAATTTAACCAAACCCACAAAATGTTTTTCTTTTAAGTTATAGCTAATAATTTGAGGACTATTATATATTTATCTTTATGATTTTATCAAATATTTCCATATGATCAATTCATTGAACATTCCAAGTTTAAACAGTAGGCTTTATTTTTCTTTGATTCATCCTTCATGAATAGCTCTAAAAAAGATGTATTATTTTATAATGACACCAGAAGTGACATATTTCAGCCTACAAGCTCTCAACAATGCATTAAGGATTAAATGAAATTAAGGATAGTTTCCTGTATTTTTGTTCAATTTTCTTCAAGTTGTAATTCAAACACAGTAAAGTTTTCAAAGATTGTGGCATATTCTTGGCAGCAGTAATTGTTAGAGTGATAACAATGATAATAAAAACTATCATGTGCACAGTCCCATTAAGTCCCTGAGGCTGTTGTCAATGTCTATTTCACTGATCTAGTTGAATTTATATGTTTGCATACCTTTTAATGACTCACAACTTATAATACCTTATAACATGAACATTTTGACATCAGTTTATTGTATATTGGTTTTTTAATATATACATATGTATTCTCAGTGCTTCTCATAACATACTACAGTGTGCAACTGGTTGTCTTGTCAGGCCACACCTCTTAATAACGATAGATGAATTTTCCAGACTTCCTACACTTCCTACTCCTTTTGTGACCCTACACTTTCTAAATGGGAAGAGTGAAAGGCTGGCTTTAGGATGCGTCAGTCGATTTGTTTTAAACTTTATCCTGTAAAAATTATCCAGATGATTTACAACGTTAAAGGAAAGGCATACATTGACAGCAATCTATACTTTCAGCATTGACAAAGCTACATTAACACACCATTAATCTGTGTTCCTTTAAGGAATAATTTTATTACCAACTATGTCCATCTGATTTAGAGAGTAATTTCCACTCATACACAATGTCTATAAAAATTAAAATAAACTGAATCTGTGATCATTATCATTTCTTGAATCTTATCCGGTTCCAATTTTCAAAAGCAAAAACTGAAACAAAACTGAATTTCCCCTGAAACTTCATACAGAATCATCAAAAATGTTTTTCAAAGTCCAAAGTACGAACACAGAGAACACATAATGAAGTCATGACAAAGCCAAAGACTAGGCCATAGGGAGGTAAAATCAGGGCAGTCTAATGTTAAAATTGAAAGCCTATATATATTTTTAAAACTGGCTAACAACATAGAAAAGAGCAATCAGGAAATATGATACATCTCTGGAATTACTCCATTGAGGTTTTCAAATATATACTTTGTTTAGGAAAATCATGAAGAAAAAGAAAGAGTTA
>PVLD010037342.1:0-10312 GCA_004027595.1 Dinomys branickii | reverse complement strand
AGAAGATTTTTGAAAAACAGCATCATTTTGCTCAAAATTGTTTATTAAATGTACTCTACTATTTAATTTCTTATGTTTATATGCCTTATTTTACAACTAGATTGTCAACTCCATGGAAACAAGGAATACATATTTTATACTTCTTTGTTTTCAAAAGCGTCTGTGGTGAAGTAAATTAAGCTCTGTGAAAAGGATGCTTTTTGTTGATAAATAAGAATAGGAAGTTGTATTATTTGATTAGCACTACAATGACTTTTATGTTAATGTCTTCCAATGAAGGTAGACTTGTATGAATTTATCACTTTTTTTTTTTTTTGTCTTTTTGAGACAGGGTCTCGTTATCAGTTTATCACTTTAGAAGTGGCATTTTAATGGGAAATTCTTATAGGAGTATTATTATTAGTTTTACGTTTAGCGAAGTATAGTTAGCTAAATTCTACAAAAACTTTTTCTTGAAGTTTCACAGATGAAATGTTATTGCTCATGTAATTTAGTTTCTAGTGTTGAATATTTAAGGTACGTTTTTAGCTTAATTGATGGAGAGCAAGATAAGCACAAGTTGAAATAGTTTAAAATAAAGAATGTTCAAAATTATAGTGAATATGCCACTTGGAATAATTGGCATAAAAAATCAGAACAAAGTCATTAGAGGTATTCAAAGCAATTAGCTAATGGTTCTTAAAACATCTATACAAGCTGAATTTATTTACTTTATGCATTTAAAAGCTTTAAATATACAACACCAATTGCTTTTCTAGTTTTAAATAAGTGAAACTTTTTATTCTTTTCTAAAAACCAAGTTGATGTTCTGAATATAATGCTTACTTAATTTTTGAATTTGATGTAAGACTCATATTTAAAATTTTTAAACAAAAATGAATATTTCCTAATTATAATATCTAGGTGAGATATAAATTCCCATTTAGAGCTATTATTTATTTTAATTATTTTTTCACTTTCTGAAAATAGTACAAGTAAATGAAAATTTGTCATTTAATAATTATTTTAAAAAATTTAAGATGAAATTTCTTTTCTTACAGTCACGTTTTCTTGTCATTTTTGTAGTTTATGAATGTAATCTGATTTATGTAAGTTGTAAGAAGACAAGCTATGATGCTTTTTCTTGAATTTAAATCATTATTTGCTATTGCATAAATAAACACAAAAATTATATTCTTGATTTCCACTTCTGTCTGTGATGGAGTAACAGGACCAAAATTTATCTTAAATAACTAATCAGACAAAATGATGGAAACAATGGTCTTTAGATATTGGACAAGGGGGCAGGGGAGTGACTTCTGAGAAAACAGAGTAAATGAGATGAACCTAAAGGAGAGAATTTCAGGCTTAGTGTGAGGAAGAGAAGCCCAGATAGAACCTGGAGTTAGCTTTAGCTGAGGAGACAGAGTTCAGAGTTTCTACGGGCCAGTGGAATTGCAATGGGTGGGCAGAGTCCTGGAGAAGAGGGTGCTGCACAATGAGAGGTTTCTGCCTTTTGAATGTTTATCTGGAAAGGAACAGATAAAACAGCACTTGGAGTCCACACAGTGCCAGCGCTAGATTCTGTGGCAAGTCGCCAGAGTGAAAAGTCCTCTTCACTCGGAGGGCATCAAGCAAAGAGTCACATCAGTCCTACTTCAAGGCTAGACACACATAGTAAGATGCAGTTAAGTCTGGCCTTTTTTGAGTTGAACCCATCAACTAAGAATGGGTTTTACTTGCAGTGCAACAAGCAGACATCTGTCCCCAGTAGCTCTGCCAACCCAGCCAGGAGGGTCCGCCCACACTCCATGGCACTGGAAGGCACTTGGGTGGATAATCCTGAGTGGATAAACCTGCTGAAGACCCTAGAAAACAGCTGGACAATCTTGCATCCTCCTCATGTCCCAGAAGTAGCCAGATGGCTCTGCCCACCACCTTCTGCTCCCGGAAACACCAGTGGCTTTACCCCTGCACTTCTGCTTTGGGAAGCAGACAGGCAAATATCCCTGAGTGGCTCAGACTGGAGCAGCCTAAGGAAACAGATAAGTCACCTTTTCTGAATGACTTGGCCAGCACCAAAACACATAGAAAGTCACAAGACAATGCTGCATATCCTTCTTTAGCCTCAAGAAGCAGTTCAACATCCCATTCCTAGGAGTTTGGATGACTCAGCTTGTAAGAAATAGATTCACAGCTCCATCCACTCACTTACAAGCCCTGGAAGCATCTGGGCGTACCTCCCAGGACGTGTCAGCCCCAGCGGCTGAAGGAAGTCATTTATGTGTCCCTTGAACACTGATGGGTGCCCTGATATGGTTCTGACATTGACAGATGTCCTAGTCCAACTGGGCCATTAGGGTGGTTCTGTACTCACATGACTCTCAGAAACTGATGGACATCTCTGTCTGGCAGCTTGATGTATGACATCCAGGAGTGCCGTGAACCTGACTTACCTAAGGGAGCTGCATCCCAGCTGCTGATGGGGTTCTTAGGTCTCTGTGATCTGGGCTACTTAGACATGTTCAGATATTCCCAAAGTGGATTAAAGTCAAAGAAATAACACAGACACTACACAAAAGTGCTCATCTGGACACAAAGCAAATATACCATATGCAGCCAGCACTCTGGGCACACAGCTGGCGGGAAGTCTTGCTTTGTAAAACCCATCCTGCAGAGTTGGTGCGAGGAAATGACCCAGCAGATATACAAATTCTGGGATAGGGATGTGCGAAGCACGAGAAGACAGATGACATCCAAATGAACACAGTAACACTAGCAAAAGAAATCAAAGAAAAGGAAATTGAATTGTCTGACAGAGAATTCAAAATAATGACTTTTAAAATGAGATTCAAGAGAATACAAAAATATGGAGAATATGGAAAATAGGGAGAAGATGTTCAAATCGGAAGGAGAATAAGGGAGGGGGAAGGAAGGGAAAAGAAAAAAAAGATAAAAGGAAAAAATGGAAACCAAACTTTTGTGAATAAGGAGGGGAAGAGGGGTTGAAGGGAGAGCAGGGCAATGGGGAAAAAGGAGGCAAGATGCGTACAGGCACGAATTTCCCATGATGGAGTGAGCATGATGTATACCCAAAGTGTACCAACACATTTAATTAACTAAAAGAAAGAGAATGTAGAAAATTAACGAAATAAAGAAAACAGTTCATGATATAACTGAGAAAGTTAGCAAAGAGATAGAGATCGTCAAGAAGACCAGAACAGAAAATTTGGAGTTAAAGCACTAGATAAATAAAACAGAAAACACCGTCCAGAGTCTCACCAGCAGAGACAGGACCTTAGCTTAAAGGCAGATCTTTTGCAACAATCCGGCCAGAAAAAAATAAATAAATAGAACAAAAAACCCTACAAAACTTAGCAGAAAAAAAATCTGCCAACGAAGAATACTAAACTCATCAAAGCCATCTGCCAACAATGAAAGAAAAGACTGGGCACGGTGGCACAGTGATCTTAGCATTCCAGTGGCTGAGTTAGGAGGATTTCCATGAGTTCAGGGTCAGCCTGGACTACATATCTCAAAAACAAACAAACAAATGAAGGAGAAATACAGTCATTTCAGGACAAAACAAAATAGTCAGGACAAAACAAAATAGAAGGACACTGTGCCCATCAAACTGGCCTGACAAGGAATACTTGAGGGAGTACTGCCCCGGAAGTGAAAGAATGACAGCCAATGCGGGGAAAACACTTAAAGTACGTAGCTCACTAGTAGAAAACACACAGGGAAGAGCAGAGAATCAGGCCCTCTCAATACAGAACACCACCACAACACACGCATGAACGAGAGAATAAGAAAGAAGCAAAGAAAAAACAACTAGAAAGAAAACTAGCAGAGTGACTAGACTGTCTGTACTTATCAGTAAGAAGCTTGAATGTAAGTGAATTACATTCCTTAAGGAAAAGATGTTGATGGATAAAATGCATTAAAAAGTAGACCCAGTGATATGCTCCTGAAAAGAAATTTGCTTTGCCATTAAAAACACACATAGGCTAAAAATGAAACAACAGACTTACCACATAAATAGAAACGAAAAACAAACAAGAATGGCTGTGAGTATATCAAATAAAACAGATTTTAAGTCAGAACTGTAAAAAGAGACACAGAGATAACTAAATACTAAAACAATTCAGCAAGAAGAAATAGTTGTAAATACATGTGGACTCAGTGTTGGTTTACTCAAATATATAAAACAAATTATTAGATAGGAAAAGAGAGATAGACTGTAATGAAAAATATTTGGCATTGAAATGCCTTACTCTTATTGACAGATCACTCAGCCAAAAAAAAAAAAAAATCAGTGAAGGAACATTAGAGTTGAACTATATTGAAGACCAAACTGATTTTATAGTTATTTGCACATATTTTATTCAAAAACTGAAATTACACTTTTCTTACCAGGAAATGGAACATTTTCCAGGATAGATCAAATGTTAGGCCACAGACAAATCTTAACAAATTAAGGCATTGCATATATATTATCTGACCTCAATGGAAGGAAACTAGAAATTAATAAGAAGAACATTAGAAATTGTACAAATACATGGACATTAAACATTCTCTTGAAGAACACGAGGAAAATAAGATATTAAAATTTTTATTGAAAGAAATACAAGATATAATAGAAACAATATTTAGAGGGAAATTTACAATGGTAAGTTTCTAGATCAAAGAATGGTAAGATTTAAAACTAACCTAATAGAGCAACTCAAAGAACTATGGAGGCAAAAAAGTAATTCCTTTAGCTTTTTTGGAAAGATATCTAGAAGGGGAATATTTTGGTCATCAGGAAAGATGTCACACTACAGCAATACATGCATATCCGTATTTATAGCAACACAATTCATAATAGCTAAGTCCTGGGATCACCCTGTATGTTCATCAACAGATACACAGATTTAAAATATAGTATCCATGTATAGTGGAATACTACTCAGCTATAAAGAAAGATAAATTTGTGACATTTGTAAGCTAACGGATTTACCTGGAAAATATAAGGTTAGGTGAAATAAATCAGACACAGTAGCTTAAATCCCATGTGGTATCTCTCATCTGAGTAAGACAAAATACAAAGAGCATAATAAAGGATGAACAGAAGGAAACAAGGGGACAGACCTCTTGCAAATGGGGAGAGGTCCGGGAAGCTGAGGGTGGGGGGAAAGGGCATGGGAAGTAAGAAGAACTAAGGTGTATCTCGTACAGGGAACTAATAACCTCAATGAATGGCAACACCGTGTGTCATAAATGTGAACTAAGAATAATAAAAACAGGGTGAAAGTTGGAAAAGGGAATTTTAGGGAGGGAGGTGAGTAGGAGGGGATTTAAAAAAGCTGTACCATGTAAATGTATCTACTTCCCAAGATGAATGTAAGCATCAGGTACTGCAAACAGAAAATAAATAAATAAAAGCAAAAGAAAAGCAACAAAATCAGATCTCAAATTAATGGAAGGAAAAAGGTAAGGATGAGGGTGGAAATAAGTAAAATAGAGACAAAAATAATGTGAAAGATCAATAAATAAAGGTGCATTCTACGGACAAGATAAACTGACTGAACTTCAGTGAGCATAACCAAGAAAAAAGGGTAAAATTCAAATAAGATCAGAGATGAAAAAGGTGACATTGCAGTTAACACCACAAAATGCAAAGGAACAATAGCATTGTTATGAACAACTACATGCCAGTAATTTGAAAAACCTAGAGGAAATGGGTAAATCTCCAGACATGCCATCTACTGCTCATTTATCTGGATTATCAGTTTGAACATATTGAGACCTCTGGGGAGGTGACTGGGTTGTGAGGGTAGTAACTTCGTCAGTGGGTTACCTCTTTGATGAGCTCTAAGGAGGTGGGCCCAGCTGAAAAAAGTGGGTCATGCGGATGTGACCTTGGTTACCTGTATCTGCTCCCAGGCTCTTCTGCTCTCTGCCTCCTCAATGCAATGAGTCGAGGTGCTTGGCGATGGTGTTTCTGCCTCAGAGCCATCGACCATAGACCGGCTCTCCTGCGGCCGTGAGCCGATTAAGACTCTCTCCTGTTAAGCTGTGGCTGTCAGGTATTTTGTCCCAGCAACAGGAAGCTGACTGATGCACTCACCGAAATCAAACCTCTGGGGCACAGGAAACACAGACCTCCCCCAAAAGGGGTAAGACTAAAGTAGTAATAAAAAGTCTTCCCAGGACAAGAGACCAGGACCAGATGGCTTCACTGTTGCATTTTACCAAACTTTTAAAGCAAAACTAACATCAATTCTTTTAAAAGGAAAGGAAAGGGAGAGCACAACTCCCACACTCGTTCTATGAGGCCAGAATTACCCTGACAACAAAAGTGAACAAGGGCACAAGACAAAGCCCCAAACTAAAGGCCAGTAACTCTGATAAACATAAATGCAAAAATTCTCAACAAAACGCTAGCAAATCCAGTCCAGTAGCACATGAAAAAGTGGGGCATATCCACAAGATGCAAACAGGCAAATTAATTAACACGACACAGCATTCACCAGAATTAGGGAAAATAACTATATAAACATCTCAAAAATGTAGAAAAGGAATTCAATAAAAGTCAACAGATATGTACCATAAAATATGGCATATAGAAGAACGTAATTCAATGCAAAATGGCTATTTATGACAAATCCACAATTTACATTATTCTAAATAGGGAGCATCTGAAATAGTCTCCTTAAGACTGGAAATGAGATAAATATGTCCAAGTTTCTCATTCTTAGGCAATACAGTCTTGGAAATCTTTTGTAACATAACAACCACTGTAATTCTTATCATTTTGTTTGGAAATCCTATATCTTTTCTATTGTTTTTGCTTTGTTTTGTTTTTGTCTATTTGTTAGTATTTTGCTATTGCTTTTTTCTTATTCTTTTTAAAATAAAAAATAATGTAGAAAAGAAACAAATATCATTCAAATGTGAAAAGATGAGTTCAAATTATCCATGTTTGTAGGTGACATAATTTTTTACATAGACAAATATGACAACCAAAAAATTGTTAAAGCTGATGAGCAAATTTAATATTAGTTGCAGATTAAAAGAAATCCATAGACAAAAAAATCAGTAATTTTTTATACCCTAATAATGAAAGCATTGAGAAAGTAGTCAAGAAAATATAGCTACCAAAAAAAGAAAGAAAACAAGAAAAAGAATAAACCATAGGAATGTATTTAACCAATGAAGTGATCTCTACAGTGAAAATTACAGAAGACCAAAGAAAGACAGGGAAGAGGTCAGAAAAATATGGAGAAAATCTCATCCTCATTGATGGAATAATTAGTATTAAAATGTCAAGCATTACGTCATGTACAGAATTAGTGCAGTTCCTGTCAAAATATGAATGACATTCTTCACAGAGTAGAAGAAACAATCAGGAAATTGACCTGGAGCCACAAAATACCCCACACAGCCAAAGCAATCTTGAGCACAAAGAATAAATCTGGAGTCCAAAATATACTACAAAACTGGTAACTCAAACAGTATGGTACTGACATAACAACAGACACAAAACATATACAGGGCAGAATAGAAAACCCAGAAATAAATCAATGTAGTTAGAAGCAGCTCGTTTCCCAAAAGGCAGCAAACAACCCTGGAGAAAGTCTTCAATAAATGGTAGAGAGAAAACCATACATCTCTTCCTAATTGATTAAGCTCTTTTGCTTGATTCGGACAGCAGCCTTGAACTGGCGAGGTACAGCCCTGATGCTGGGGGACAACAGATAACGCTGGATGATCTTGATTGACAGAGCTGCCTGCTGGTCTCTGCCTCCGCCAGTCACCCCTATTTGACAGGGGCTTGCGCAGGATGCTATGTGAGGTATACTGGGTTCTGGTCTCCGCCGCTGATCTTTACTGGCTGCAGTTCTCTGGATCCTTTGGGGGCTAACAGGGCCTCGCGTTTATTGCTCGTTCTTTTGAGATGAGGGCTGTGTAAGAGTTCCGAGTAGGTCTACGGCACCTTCCAAGGCCACACTATCTGTGAAATAAATCATGAGAAAATACACGGGACCACTGGAGCAAGATTTTAGGGGCTGTCCTACAGCTCACAGGCATCAGTACCTCACTGGAAGCTGTGGATGAACCTGAAGAGGTACAAGGGCCCCGCTCTCTCAGTAGGGGCTTCAGGCCTGTGATTAGAGCACTGGGGCTATAGGATTCATCGAGAGGGTGGGATGACGGGAGCTGTTTGACAGGGGTCGCGTCTCCGTGAAAAATGGTGCAGCCCAAATGGGAGTCTTCAGGGGGGCTAGCTGTATTCACAGTTTACTGGGACTTGGGGAAGTTTGGGGGTGTTTCATAATGGCTACAGTGTGAAGTCAGTGCCTGTGTAACCAACAGATGAACGGATAATGAAAAAACATTAGCAATATTATTCAGCTGTAAATTCTGTTATTTGCAGCAACATGGATGGATCTAGAGGACATTATGTGAAGTGAAATAAATCTAGTGCAAAAATACAAAGGACACCTGTTCTCACTCACACGTGGAGTCTAAAATCTTGAGGGGGACAGTGGTTACTAGAGCGTGGGAAGGATATGAGAGAGGGAAGGATGGAGAGAGGACAGTTAATAGGTGAGAGGTGTCATTGGGTAGTAGGAGTGATTTCTGGTATTCTAAGGCACAGTAGTATATTCATGATTGACAACAATTAATAGAATATTTTTAAATAGCAAGTAGAGAGGAGTTTGAATATTCCCAACACAAAGAAATGTCTGAGATGAAAGACAGGCTAAATACCCTGATCTGATCATTACACATGTTGAGATATCACACTGTACTCCATAATGTGTGTATTATTTCAAGTAAAAATAAATACACATTAAACTATAATTTTTCTGTCAATCTGTTTTATGTCAATTCAACTTGTAGCTCAGTTAAAGAACTTAAGAAGATAAAGTCATTTTTCACTCCCCTACTAAAGAAGTGAACTTTTAATTCTTAAACATTTTTCTAGTATCTTTGGTACGATTCAATTAATTCATTAACTAATTTTTTTTGAGACAGGGTCTCACTATGCAGTTCAGGCTGGCCTTGAGCTCACTTTGTAACCCAGGCTGGTCTTGAGCTCACAGCGATCTTCCTGCCTCAGCCTCCCGAGTGCTGGGATTACAGGCATGCACCACCACAACTGGCTTCATTAACTAATTAATTATATTATTTTATTGTGAAATTGGTACTTGTGATAGTTATCACAAAACTACAACATGAACTCTGCTAGCTTACATGTTTTGGAATGATTTTATAAACTTGATAAATACATGTTAATGTAATATAAGGCAAAAAATTAGAAATTTAAAATAAAAATTTTAATAGTGCCATCAAAATATGAAGTACATAGGATAAATTTGATAAAAGTTTTTCAAGATCTGTGCACTAAATATGATAAAACACTGATAAAATTTAAAGACACCAACAGAGGAATTTATTAAGATTATATAGTAAAAGAACTATTATTGTTATGATGTTAATTCTTCCTGAATTTTCAATACTAACTAAATTCCAATCAAAATCTTTGAAAGAAATTTTAGTAGAAATTGATAAACTGATTTAAAATTTACATGGAAAGGCAACAGATGTAGGCAGCCAGAACAACTTTGAGGAAAAAATAAAAATTTTTGACATTTATGATATTGTGATTTCTTTTAGGATATGTGTGTGTATGTATGTATATATATATATATATATATATATATATATAATACTATTAGGCATTTTATAATGACATTTTAGACACTGAGTGATATGAAGCACATAAAACGTGGTGGTCCTCTAAGATTATATCAGCCAGTGCCATGGTGTCAGTCTTCGTGACCTTTGCACAATGACACAGTGGCCTAATGATGCATCGCATAGGATATTCCTATCTTAGCTGATGCATATTGCTCGCTAGCCTTGTGCATTTCCTAATATGAAGCTCCTAAATAACCTTTGCACTCTCTGGAATGGTAGTAGTATCTTTTGAATGCTAATAAGATGGCTGGTGGCTACAGCTTCCAGATTGTGAGTGGTCACTAGAAGACCAGAACACTTGTCACCAGGAAGACTAAAGTATGGGTTGAAGATTGAAACATTTAGCATCACCATTAAACCTCCCGCGGAGGAAGAGAGAGCTGATGGCTCATGGCCAATGACTTCAACTGTCATGTCTCTGCGGTGGTGCTCCCATAAAATCCACATGGATGGTGTTCCAGAGAGTTAGATATGTGCCAGTCCTTGGAGGGTGGCATGTCTGGAGCGGACACTGAAGCTCTGTGCGCCTCTCCACACACTTTGCCCTATGCATCTTTTCTGATGTCAAAGAAAACCACCA
>PVLD010037341.1:0-10323 GCA_004027595.1 Dinomys branickii | reverse complement strand
GGACCTCACACATGCTAGGCAACCATCCCACCTCTGATCTCTAACTCTAGTCCTTTATATTTCTCTTGAAACAGAATCTCAGTAAATTACCCAGGCTCTCCTCAAATTTGTGACCCTCCTGCCTCAGCTCCCTTGGCCGATGGGTTTCTAGGTGTGTGCCACCGCATCCACTAGGCCCCCGTTCTTAGTTTTACCTCCTCAACATGAGCAAGGTGGGATCTGAACTTTTAAAACAGAAAGTGCTAAGGGACATCCTGAAACCTTAGCAGCATTTCTTCAGGGCCTTCAAATGTCCACACTTCTTTGTTGACCTCTCAACTTGACAAGGTTTCTTTTCCTCTGAAATCCTAGAATCTTTACTCTTATTTCCACTGCTTAGTCTTCTATAGGTAAATACTGCCTTTTACTGAGAAATGTGTTTCTCAGTTTTCACCATCTTGAGCACAGGACGTCTGTCAAATGGTTGTGAGATACTTAAAGAACAAATCATTGATTAAATAAGTGAACAAATAGCAGATGCTTTTAACTATTTGTGCCCTTTGTAAAAACAATATTGGGAGATGGCAGTGTGCAAGAAGTTCTTACTTTCCTTAGATGACTCTGACCATTTCACTGGGCTATTTGGAAAATCCACTGTTTATAAAAAGAATGGGACAAGTTTATGGCAATAATTTTGGACAAACTCACCACTATAGCCAGGGAAACAGGTCTAAATATTTGTTTAATGAAAACTTATCAACAGTAAAAAGTCCTTATTTTAGTGGAAGCTTATCTAAGTTCATAAGACAGGTTTATTTATTAAACTATATTAATATGCACCCTAAGGATACATCTTTCAACAACAAAAGATCAAAAAGTAATTTAGTGACTTAAAATTAACAGGGTCACAAGCCGTCAGTTCTCTTGCAAAGGGCTAGAGTTTGGTCGGAACTTTACTCTGAAAGCCCTCCATGAAAAGTTACCTTCTAAAGAAGCCTGGGGCTCTCCCAGGGCCAACTCAGATTTCTGCATTTGTCTCTCCACAGAAATCCAGCATGACATCAATAGAAGCCCTTTCATGAGGTCCTTGTTCTTTGCAGCCCTTAGTGATAAACAAATCATCTGTATTAAATTGGATTTAAATTAGGGAGGGAGAAACTTCTGCAGATAAACCATTATGTAGACACAGACCTGCATATTCACTCTGAAGCCTAAGGGAAAATGTGTTACAGAAGAAAGTCATGAATTTTCAATGTTGCAATTTGAGTCATTCTAGTTCTTGTGGAACAGGATGATGAAATACTTTGGAGTGCCTGAAAGAGTTTCCATCTCACTCCAGTACTCAATTAAAATTACATTAATACTTCATATTGTAAAATGTTCACAGAGTAAAAATATTGAGCAATTTTTCATTATTTCTATGTTAATCTTTAATATAAAAATGATGGTTCTAGAATCTTTGTTTCATCGATCAGTGTTTTACCTCCAGGTTGAACAATTTTACCATGAAATGTATTTCCCTTGGCATAAATTAGTAACTTTTCCTATAGGCTACTTTTGTAACATTAAAACTATAGCATAAATATTACGAATAGCTAAGTTTCTTTGGGGTATCATTGTTAATGATGTTAAAGATCAAATTCTGAGACTGTCTTCTGAAACCCTGGCCTGGCCACTAGATGGCACCAGCAGCTAAGCTGCTGAATGAAAAACTTTTTTTGTTAAAATTTGCACTGAGCAAGAGTTGTCATGATCATGACATAGATTTTTTTTCTAATTGATAGTTAGAAAAAAAGAGTTTTGCTATCTGAATTTGCTGCAATTATTTCCATATATTTCTAAACAAAATATTGCCCAGTTTCAATTTTATGCCTGTAGGTAGTTTCTAAAAATGATTATCTGCACCTCCGTTTATAAAAGACTATATTCACTGAAAATTTAGCAAATGCCAAGTTGTTAAAATAATTGAAGACAAAACCTATGCTCTAATATTGAATTCATCAAGCAATTCAGCCTTCACCTTCCTCCTGAATCGGCTTCTTGGTCTAACAGACGATCTGAGATTTGAATTTTATCTCCTCTGTGGTTCGCTGGTAAGTGAGGCAGGCAGTGTGGACAGACACGTGAGTGCCATTCCCTTGCTGCTTTTGCGTGGGCCAAAGGGAACCGACTCATCTAAGGAAGTGCTGTGAGACCCTTAGGCTAGAATTAATTACTTTCAGAAATCTATCCAAGGTCAATCCTTTACATATTCATAGACGGCTTCCCAATTCCCCATGAGCTCTGTCATGTATGATAACCTGCCTTACCTTGGGAACTGTGTCAACAGCTAATGTTAACCACCCTGTACTATTACTATCAAGAGAATACACCTTGGTGTTATTTATCACAAGTCTCCATCCTAAGTACTTTAATTCAGTTAGACAGGTATCCTCACAATGCCGTGCCCAGTCTTTTCTCTTTGCCTTTGTTTGATTTCTTTCCCCTACCTGCATACCACATCTGTCCCCTCCACCAATGTAAATGCAGCAATTTCTTTTTTAAATGTTTCTTTATTTTAATATTATACAAGTAAATATTAATAAAGAAAATATAGAACACTGTTCTATAAAATAAGTATTAAAATAGAATTTTTCTATGAAAAATAAAATATTTCTAATAAAATAATTAGGCAATAACAATGGTTGATAGACTGTGTATTATGATCTTAAAAGAATGACCAAAGTATTATTACAAGTACAAGCCATTAGCAAAATTCTTCTTCATAAAGAAGGAGCAAAGAAATAAAAGGACAAAACTTTCTTTTCAATGATTAAGATTCCCCTCCACAGATTTGTCCCTTCTACCCTTATCCTGTCACACTTAATCTGAATGTTTCTGTGTATTGATTCCTATTGTTTTGTGTATTGATTCTTATTTGTATATTGATTCCTATTGATCTGACTATTGCTTACTTGCCATTAATTGGTTCTTTGCACTTCAATTCAGAAGTTCTGTCTTAGTTACTTTCTCATTGTTGGGACAAGACACACAACACCCAAAGATTGAATGAGCAAAGGTTTGTTCTATCTCACAGTGTGTGGAGGTTTCAGCCATAATCTGTGGCTCCAAGGCTGGGTGGTGTGGCAAATGGGCCTCAGAGAGGAAACACAGTTCCTTGTGGGGTAGACAGAAACCAGAGAGCTTTCCTTCTTTCCCTTCTTAGTCCATCAAAGCTGAAAGTCTATTGGTTGGTGTCACCTGCACCCAGGGTGGGTCTTCCATCTTCAGTAAACCCATCACCTATACCCAGAACTGTGCATAGACAGTGGCCTAATCTAGCATCACTTACTCTTGATCCAACTACTTCCCAAAAGCCCCACCTGTGAGCACATGAAGCTTTGGGGGGGGGCATCCAGATATAAGCCATAACAGCTTGCTTTAAAACAGTCACACCACTCAGTGGGGCAACAGCAGCTCCTATTAATATTTGGGTAGTGGGATGCTGAGGATGGGAGGGGTCACACTGATACATTGAAGCAGAAGAAGAAACAGGGTGTGCTAACTTTGAATGTGAAGAAAAGAAAGAAGGACTCAAGGACAACTTTTGGTCTTTGGGTAGGCCACTACCAGATGAAATGAGTTTTTGTAAATTTAAATAGGAACATAAACAGAGGTAGTTGAGAGTGAAAAACCATTAATTCATCTATGGATTAGTCCTTGGTAATTTAAAAACACCTAGACAGGAAACAGCCAGGTAGAGATAACCTTGTAACCAGTTAGATCTTCTATAATGAATCTCAGAGAACTCTGGGATGAAACTACTGTTTGGGAATCATCAAAAGGTGAGATAAGGCTGGAGATTTTAGATCATCATGGTTACGTTTAGATGTCCCCACAAAGCATCGCGCTGTCATAGGTGGGGCTTTTCCAGAGGTGGCTCAGTCCAGTGTGTGATTGATTCATGGTGCAATGCCAAGTTTAAGGGTGCTGGGATTAAGGGTGGGTGAGTACCAGACCAGACCACTGATTGGTTTGGCACCGCCGTAATCCCCGTAGCCTGGATACAATATAAGGACAGAAAGAGCCTTGTCTTCTCCCTTCTTTCTGTGCTTCTGTTGTGTTCTGCTTGCCATGAACTGGTTCTCTTCCTGGTTGACCCTCTTCCAAGACACGCTGCCTTGGAGCCAGGGATTATGGACTCCAAACTCCACAGTGAGCTAAATACACCTTTCCTCCTCTAACTTTGAGTGTCAGGTATTTTGTCTCAGCAATGAAAGAAAATTAACTAAGATATAGATGCCTGTAAAACCTCTAAAATTGCATGCAAAGTATATGCCTTTGTGCGCTTGTGAATTTTTACTTTTTGGAGAGGGTTTCTAACTCTCATTAGAAGCACACCAAGAAAGTGTTCTATGGTGTGAGGTACTGCAGAGAAATTAGAAATAAGGTAAGCAGGGCTAGGGGTATAGCTCATGGAATAAGTGCTTGTCTGGCAAGCACAAGGTCCTGAGTTCAATCCCTAGTACCGCAAAAAAAATAAATAAATAAAAAAATAAAGTAAGCACTAGAAATTTTCAGTGTAATACTGCAAAACAAAGCGTTTCTCTTTTTTAAATTTTATTTTAAAAAATAAAAGAAGGAAAGAATATTAACAAACAGATATCCATTTACAAAGTAGCATAAGAATAATACAAGCAATGCTGAATTACAGACAAAGTGGTAGGAAATTAACAATGGTTGTTGTATTACATATTGATATCTTCAAAGTGGTTTCTCAGGAGAACAAACAGAGACATGCAAACTTGATCAGAAAAACAATTAAGATGCATGATAGACTTTGTGAGATGAAAGGAAACTGCTCAAAAGTAAAGAGCAACTGGGATGAGGGAAAAGAAAAGAAAGAAGGGGAAACTATGTGCATCTGTATATACAAGACAGCTAACATAGCTGTATTACTGACTTCTGTTGCTTTACTGAAAGGAACAGTTAATGATTAATTATTTGAGCCTTTTATTTTTATGAAAGACATCTCAGTGCAGTGCCTGGGAAGGAAAGCAATGTGAAGTGGGGACATTGGGATTGGATGTACATGTTCAATACACACTGCACATATGTATGGAAGTATCATGATGCACCCACCCCCTTGCTATGTATGAATAATATATGTCAATAAATACAGACATAAAGAAAGCAGTTCAGTGAAGCAGTAGTGGAAGGTAATGAAGTTAGTATTGAGAGCACTGCCAAATCTTTTAAGAGGTCTAGAGAAGATGGATCAATTTAGGGCTTTTTTAAAAGATGAGAAATACTTAACCAAATGTAAAACTATTGATTACGTTGGATCACTTCCATCATAGAAAGGACTGGCTTTGTTTTCATTGGCATAGACACATATTCTGAATATGGATTTGCATTCCCTGCATGTAATGATTCTGCTGAAACCACCATCTGTGGACTCAGAGTGTAGAAGACCCACCCTAGGCTGGCTCATCACCTGGACAGTATAAAGGGGAAATGAGGAAGGACAGATCTGCTTCTGTTCTTTTCAGGAACTCCAGTCTTCACTTTTGGTTTGGATATCATCTCCTGGCTTCCTTTGCAAATTTTTCAGCTTCCGCTGTGGATCCTTCAGCATTCTGGCATATCTCATCTGCCTCCTGGCATGGACTGGCATGGACACTGTGGTAAACTCCAGACCTTGGACTGAAGCCTCCAGTTCCCACTGTGCAGACCCCCTCTGCACTCTTCTTCATCTGAATCTGTAGGTGACCATCGTAAGCCAATCTTCTAATATCTTACACATTTGTGTATTTTGTGTTTCATCTGTTTCTCTAGTAAACAGTGCAGCATCAAAGTGAATGATTTAGAACTAAAGACATCTGAATATAAAATCTTATACTCAGTCCTGTCCAGTGAAATCTTCTGCAAACATAGAAATGTTCCCTATTTTATTCAGTACAATCACCACTGGTCACATAAATATGGAATAACTTACAAGTGCGCACTGTAAGAGATCAAATTTAAAATTTTTGTTTCAATCAGTTTAGATTTAAATGTAAATAGATATGTGTAGTTGTGTTTAGATATGTAAGCTAGACCAAAAGAAATAGAAAGTACACAAGTCTTTTTTGGTTGAAGTTTTTAGCAGTAACCCAATTAATAGAAGAACTTCATTCCACATTATATATTACTTGGCTCATGTTGTGTTTAAGTTGACTGTTCATAACTTACATAACTGGAAACTTCCATAACCTACGCCATACCCAATACATTATAATTGTTTGCTAAGTGTTAAGTGGGATAAATTCTAATTCTAATAAAACATTATGCTATAAAGTACTTGTAGTGCTTGTCACATAATAATAGTTCAATAAATATCACCTATTACTTTTATTCATGATGTCTAGGTAAACTTGTAGTCCCTTTCACAAAATTATGAATAAAAGTATGATTTAAGAAAGAGTAAACTGGCTCAAGCACCTCAACAGAATCTATGCTATTACTCTGCCCCTTTTTCTTAGAAAAATCTCAAGGAATATCTTTTCTGAGAAAGTCTTGCCTGATTTCTACCTAACTGAGAGCGGCAACTGAGAAAAGAGTCTCAAAAGGCATGGTCTCTCTTTGTAATCTCTAATGTGAATTGAATGTTTTCTAAGTGCATGAGCACTACCTGTGTCATTTAATGTACCAGAAGAAAATAAGGATATTAGCAAGAGAAAAGTAACTTACAGTTACTATTCAACCTGTTTAGGACTACACTAGCACTGGGAATTTGATATTTGGCATAGGAGAGAGCATTCTGAACAGTGGTAAGCAGGTGTGACTTAAATTTCTTTTGTGCTCCTGCAATCTTGCTGATTTTTTTCAAGTCATAAAATAGATTTTCAAACTCTTTCCAGTTGTCTTCTATGTATGGCAATTTTTATGGTTTGCGTCTGCATGTCCCCTGAAATGCTCATGCAGTCTTGGAGTGGGCTTCTAGAGTGTATGATTGACCATGGTGCAATGCTGGGATTATGGGTGTGAGTGGTACACCCACCCAGGGGAGGGTAGCTGGAGTGCAATATAAGGGAGGGAAAGAGGCTTGCTCTCCCCTCTGCCACGCCTCCTGTTTGTTCCTGTTGCTTTTGCTGTCTTCTTCCATCATGAACTGTTGCCTCTGCCATGTACCACTCCGCCTTGGAACCACCCATGTATGGGCTGAAACCTCCACAAACTGTGAGCTAAATGAATCTTTCCTTTCTTCATTCTGGGTGTGAGGTATTTTATCTCAGCAACGAGAGAGACGTAACTGAGGCAGCAACGGAAAAGAACCTGGGAAAGGTTCCTGGAGGAGTAGATGTTCTCTGGCAGGCTGTGCACCTTGGGCTGGGTTTACCTTGAGGATGGTTAGCTGGTAAGGGGCTGGGAAGAAACCATTTCCTGAGCACTTGTCTCTGAGCTGCAAGCTGTTTGAGGGGCTGGACATTGATTACAGCTGCAGAAACTGAGGACTTGTTCTGAGTGTGAAGAAAGGACGAGGGAGTGGGAGAACTCAGTTGAAAACAGTGAGGGAGCAAACCCAAGTTCAGCTTCTCTCTTAGTCTAATCCAGAGCATCCCGAGAAGGTCCCTATTGACTTTTGGACTGGATGACACTTTGTTGCTAAAGGAGAGCGCTGCCCTGTGCATAGGAGGACATTTAACAGCCTCCCTGGCCTCTGTCCATTAAATCCCAACAGTCGCCAACCCTTAAAACCTGAACAAACAGAAGTGCTTCCAGGCATCACCAAGCGTCTGAACTAAACCAGTTGAGAACCACTGGTTTACTGGTGACTTATGGGATGAAGCCAATTAATAAAATTAAGGCAGTGGTTTGAGGAACACTTTAGCCTCTTTACTCTTGACTTTTAACCAAAGAAAAATTAAACACCAAGTGCCCTAGTGTGCACTAAGTTGCAAGGCCACGTATGGGACAATTTTTCTCATGAGAGCTTTATTCTTATAAAGAAAAATAGAGGGAAAGCAGCCTCCTGTAAATGAAAGGCAGGACTGGAACTTAAAAGGCAAATGCCTAGATAACTGATGAGCCATGTCCTTCATCAAGCTGTTTTCTGGCTAATTTTGTGCAGTTATTTTAGGATGAAGGTTGCTGGTACCGTGTAGATGCGCATAATGATGCAGTTCATCATGGTGAACTTGCACCGTACACGACATATCTCAGCTCCTCCTCTTTTCCTGTTCCCCTCCCCACTTCCCCTCCTCTTACCCTTCTTATTTACGAAGGCTTCTTTCCATTTTATCCTATTCTCATTTTTTCTTCTCATTTCCTTCCCTGTACCCCAGGTCCCTTTTCCTTTTGAACAAGTTTTTCCTATTTCACAATATCTATCATGCCTTTTGGTTATTACTTATACTTTCAGTTTTTCACACCAGAGAGAAAATTTGATATATACACATGTGTGTCTCATTGCTAAGTGTTAAGTGTCTGATTTATTTAAGAGTGTAGTTTCAAGGTGCATTCATTTACCTGGAAATGTCTCATTTATCCTTTGTTATGGCTGAGTATTACTCCATTGTAAAAAAAACCACATCTTCTAAATGCATTCATCTGTTGATGGACATTTGGGCTGTTTACAAGATTTAGCGATTATAACCTGTGTTTCTATGAACATGGGTGTGCATATATCGCTGTGGTGTCATACTTTTAATACTTTCAGGAAGAAACCAAAAAAGGGAAGAGCTGCATCCAGTGGAACATCTAGTCCTAGTTTTTGGATGAATCTCTGGACTGATTTCCACTATGGTTGCACTACTCTACACTCCTGCCAGCAGCAGAGAAGGGTAGCTTTTCCCCCACAGCCCTCCAGCACTTGTTATTGGTTGATTTTTAGACAATAGCAATTGTGGAGTGAGATGCAATCCCAACATTGTTTTACTTTGCATCTCTCAAATAGCCAGTGACATAGAACATTTTTTCATACGTTTTATGGCATTTGAACTTCTTCATCTGAGAAGTGTCTATTCATCTCAGATGCCCATTTTTGGATTGAGTCTTTAAGTTGAGGTGGGTCTGATTTTCCACTAATTATATGTCCTAGATATCATTCTTTTGTCTGAGGAACAACTGGCTAAGACTTTTTCCCACTCTGTAGGTTGTTTTTTCACTGTTTGTGATTTCTTTTGCTTTGCAAAAGCTTTTTAATAAGATGAGATCCCAGTTGTTGATTATTTGGAGTATTTCCCATGCAACTTGGGTTATGTTCTTGAACTCTTTACCTACACCTATGTCTGCAAGATTTCTACCTACATTCTCTTCCAATACATTCACTGTTTGTGTTTTAACATTTGGGTCTTTGATTCATTTTGACTTTATTTTAGTTTGTGGTGATAGACATGCATCTTGTTTTAGTCTTCAGCATATGGAAAACCAGTTTCTCCATCATAATTTATTTAAAAAGGCTATCTTTCTTCCAGTGCATGTTTTTTATGTTTGTCAAAGATAATTTGTCTGAGTGTATTTATAGCTGTGTCTGCATCTTCTAACCTGTTCCATTGATCCTCAGATCTTTTTTTTGCCAGTACCATGGAGATTTTTTCACAGAAGCTTTGTAGTATAATTTCAAGTAATAGATTGTAATGCTTCCTGAATTGCCTTAGTTGCCCAGTATTGCCTTTGGTATTCTAGGTCTCTTTGGTTCCAAATGAATTTTAGAAATTTTTTTCTAGTACTGTGAGGTATGCTAATGGTATTATGATTGGGTTTACATTAAATGTCTATAAACATTTTGGGAGTGTAGCCATTTTACTATGTTGGTTCTTCCTGTCCATCTTTCCAGTTTCTCATATCCTCTTTGATCTCCTTTTTCAGGGTGCTATAATTTTCAATATACAGATTCTTTCTTTCCTTCGTTAGATGGATTCCTAAGTATTTTATTTTATTTTTTTGGATGGTATCAGGAAAAGTGTTGTTTCCCTAATTTCTCTCTCTCTCTTTTTTTAAATTTTATTTTAAAGACAAAAGAATGGAGACATATGAACCAGAAAAGCCATAAACAATACAGAAAATACAAAGTTATACAGAATATAGTAGAGAATTAGAACTGGATGTTGTATTACATAGTTATCTTCACATTAGTTAACACAAAAACATTAAAGGAAATACCAAATTGTAGATAAGATAGTAGGGAATTAGCTCTGGATGCTGTCCTACATAATGTTACCTTCATCTTTGTTACTCAGGTTACACAGATGATGGCCCTTTTGATCAGTTCGTTTTTTCTCCTCCCTCATCTCCGTTGCCCTACCACTCAATCAGTCATCTTCCCTGTGATAATAACTGTACTCCTGGGTTTATCTATATCCTTGGACTCTCACCTTGGGA
>PVLD010037340.1:0-10325 GCA_004027595.1 Dinomys branickii | reverse complement strand
CTTTTAATATTGTGTTCTTTTGTTGGATATCTGGGATCTTGATTATTATATGCCTGTGCGTGTTTTTCTTTGGGTTATGGATCATTGGTGTTCTATATGCTTCGCTTAACTGAACTTCAGTATCTTTTAGCTTGTTTGGGAAATTTTCTGCTATTATTTCATCAAATATTCCTTTTATATCGTTTGTGAGATCTCCTGCAGTTTCACACACTCCTATAATTCGAATATTGTTACGCTTTGCCTCATCTTGCAGCTGTTGGATTGACTTTTCTTGTGTCTTTGATGATATCACGAGAGTCTTCCTTTCACGCTCATTAGCTGCCATGCTGTCTTCCAGTTCTGAAATTCTATCTTCGGTTTCATTTAAACGGTTTTTCATGCTTTCAGCGTTAGTTTTCAAATCCTGGCATTCTCTTTGGACCTGTTTCATTATTGGTAATTCATTCCTGAATTGCTCTTGTAAGTTTCCATTTGTTTCCTATTTTCTTCTAGACTTTTGTCTATTTTTCGTCTGTGTAAATGGAGCATTTCTTCCATCATTGTTTTCAGCTCGTTTTTTACCTGAGAAATCATTGTGGGTATGTGGGTTATTTCTGCTTTAAGTTCTTTCATGGCCTGTTGGAGTTGTTTAATTTCGGATGCAATCGTTTCATATCTTGAAGTTATGAGGCTTCCTGGTTCCCCTGTATCTTCATCTTCAAAACTTGTTCTGGGTGGGGTTGAGTTTTGAGACTGGGTTTTGTTCCTCTGTTTTCCCATTTTTGGGTATCAGATTCAAAATGTGGAGCTATAAATTCCACGGGCAGTTCAGCAGGCGGAGGTCTGCTGCAAAGGCTGCTCCAATGATTCCTTCTCTTTGGGAGAATGTCCCTTAAGCTTTCTGCTGAGATTTGTTCTTCTGTCTTCCCAGTTTTCGGAGTCCCTGCAGGCAGGAAGGTTCCAAGGTGCCAGTTTTTTGTGCTATGCTCACGATCCGCCGCTCGCAGCCACTTGTTTCCTCGCGCTCTCAGGGTCTGGGGGAGGGAGCGGGATGCTCCGCTCCTAGGCTGCGCAGCCTGCCTGATGCGCGCGAAATGTCACTAAACACAATTTTTAAACTGTGGACAGTGAATGAAGTTGGCTTCTGGATTATCTGGCTGCAAGTAGGCATGAAATACAAAGTCGGTTATTTAACACCACCACAAGAGCTCCTTAAGTGTAGCCCCAACTCTGAGGCATTTGCAAACTCACTATCATATATGATGCTATTAGATGATTGGATGGCAAAGAAGAAAATCAGAGCAAGTGAAATGTGAAATAAATATCATGGGAAGGCAGTTCTCGAAGAAAGATTCCTGATAGTTCTACTGGATTTGCACTGGAGGTAGGGAAAGATGTTTTAAATATGACAGGGACATGTAAGTTCTATTTTCACAATTGAAACATACTAGTACAATGTTTCTACTAAGGAATAATTGGACGTAAGTATTGTGAAGTTAAGTAGAACTAGATTATGAATCTTGGTACTCTGTCTAGGCATTTTGATATTTTCTGTAGGATTTTTGTTTATCTTGGAATCAGTGGGAAGGTATCAAAAGTCCTTATGTAGAAGGTAAGAAACTAAAGCCATGAACTCTGGAATCAAACAGTCCTGCTTTGAATTCAAGTTCTGCAGTTGCACAGCTGTGGAATACAGAACTTTCTTAGCATGTTTCTCTGCCTTGGGTGTTTCATCTATAAAACTATTAAGGTTGATGTGTAAAGAAGAAAACTGGTAAGCTTCTAGCACAGTGTCTGGAGCCAACTCAGGCTCAACCTATAACCATATCATGATTATTTTAAGAATAATAATGTCATTAGCATATGAATCACTGGCATATAGCATGGTTGTAGGATGGAATAAACAAGAAGGAAATACATTGGTACTGAGCAAATGCAATATTGCCAGCTGCTTAGCTACCAGCAACAATTAAGGCAAATTATTGCTGTTTTTCCCAGGAAGATGAAGACATTCCATTAGGTATAGGCCACTTCCAGTTACAAAGACATAGTCCATGACTTCATGCAGACATTCTTGAACTTGTTGGTAAAGACCATTCAATCCTGTGAAGATGATATTTGCTTAATTTCTTGGACCTGTAGCAACAGTTTTCTAAATACTTTTTTTAACCCACAAGTATAACAGATAGGAAGCCAAATACACAGATGGAAATTGACAAATAGATTTTCTCCAGGTACGGGCTCAACTCAGGCTCAACATATAACCATATCATGCTCCTTCTGCTGTGCACGTCAAAAGGCAACAATTTTACGCCAGTCTGACGCAATGCTGCCTCCATCTGCTGCTTCCTCTGAGTCTCACTGGTTTATTAGCAGTGTTGCTTATCAGCCTTCAAGCCTGTCTCTGTAATACTCGCAACTTCAACTTTATGATTTCTGAAGTTTCTCCTCAGGGTTTCTGACTCATGTAATGTTATTTACTTCTCTGCCATGAAACAAGAAATGTGTTCTGAATCAAGACCTGGATACTCCAAACTGTTTCTCAGCAACCTAAGTTCTATTGTCTACATCAAGCTTCTTTTTTTTTTTTTTTTTGGTCTTTTTTTTTATTTTAAAGAGAAAACAATAACAAAATAACAACAACCAAGACAAAAACAAAACAGCACAAAAACAATAAAAATGATACAGAATTTCAAAACAAGATGATAGTAATTAACAGTGGTTGCTATATTACATATTATTATATTCAACACAGTTGCTCAGATTACCAGATGTAAGAATGTACCTGACTTACTGAATTTCCTTTGGAAAATTCTATTTACTTGCATCCAAATCTCAAATGCCAGTGATCTACTTAATGGTAAAATTTTACTACCAGGCTGTTATGGTTCTAATATAAACATGTCTTTGTATCTGGAAACTGGTTTAAAAAAATGTGTCTGGTCGCCAAGTTGACAAGGGATGGAATGTTATGGTTAATACATTGTGTCAACTTGGGGAGTCTAGAGGTTTACCTGAGTGACTCAGCAGGAAGCCAGGGTGCTTACTTCATATATATATATCCTGAGCCTGTGGAAGTGGAGGGCATGGCAGTTATGTGAGAGGTACATGCCCCCTGGGTGGGGGTAGGCTGTTTACAATATAAGGGAAGAGAAGAGGCTGCTTGCAGCCATTCCTCCCTTTTGCTGGTTGTTTTTGCTGTGCTCTGCTGCCCTGAACAGTTTGCCCTCTGCCATATGCCACTCTGCCTCAGAACCAGGCAAATATGGACTGAAACCTCCACGAACCGTAAGCTAAATAAACCTTTCCTTCCTTCATTTTGGGCATTGGGTATTTGTCTCAGCAACGAGAGAAAAGTAACCAAGACACAGGCTCTATATCATGTAGGAATTTGGTGATGTGATTGAAATAAGAAATAGATAACTATTTTCTAAGCCACAGGAATATTAAGAATACTTGCATTTTGTCTCTGTGTTTCTAATTGTTTGAATTTGAAAATTCTTGGGCTCTACAACTTATTTTGTGATCAAAGCACAGTAAATATTAGAAGTCTGTTTCATGATCAATTTATTAGTCGGGACTCTTTCAATTAGTGATCAAAATCCCCATTTCAAACTAGCTTATGTGAAGTGGAGACTTCCTTAGTTTAAGTAAATTAAAATTTCTCAGATTCTAGCTTCAGGCATAGGAAGACCCATGCCCTCTCTCACTCACCCTTCGTTGGACATCTAGCTGTTTTAGGTATGGTAAATAGCTATAGCCTCTACATCACGCTGTCTTAGCAACCTCTCATATAAAAAGCAGCTTTCTTATTAGTTCTGGCAGCCAATTATCAGGGACATCTCTTCCTGAGCTAGACATTAGGGCCAGAGGACTGGAGCTGTCTGATTAGTCAGACCTGGAGCATGCATCCTCTTCCGCATCTTGGAGCTGGAGTAATCTACACTCAGATCATATGCAACAGTTCTCCTAAGGATTGACTAGATAACTGACTTTTTTCTACAGATTTTCAGGATGGCAAAAATGTTCTCAAAGGCATATCCACAAGATACTACACATCGAAGTGTGAAATTAAGTATATTCAAAGGTCAGCATGTAGAAGACAAACTGAATTTGTGCCATCATAAGTCAAATAACTCCCTCAAAGAGCTTTATCCAGAACACCATATGGACAAGTGAGGTTGCAGCAGTCTTTGGACATTTCCTTGCCACTGATACCACAGAAACACTGCCAAATTCAGCATCTTGAAGCACTGTTAGAAAATTTTCAGTAGCTACTCAATACCTGTGTAATAAATCAGTCATCTTGGCCTAAAGGTAAACAGAATTCTGTTTAAATTCAGTCTACAATCCATACAATATATGATCAAAATATACAGTGAATGCTTGAATTTTTAAAAAGTCATGTCATTAATCCCTCTAAAAAATACTCCACCTTACTTCCTGCTACTTTCTGAAGCAGTTTTGGGTGTCCTCTCTCGTGCCTTTTCTAGGTGTGATGAAAAACATGGTGAGTGCGGGTGCTGAGCGCTCTCCAACAGGAAAGCGTTACTGTCCGTCTTCACCCGCTGTACTGGTTGGATCTGGAACCGTGCAACTTCTGGCTCTTTCCTAAATTCAAAACAGCCATAAAAGGCAAATGTTTTCAACCCATTCAGGACATGGAGGCAGCCACAACAGCACAACTAAAGACACTCACAAAAGAGGACTCCAGAACTGCTTCGGACAGTGGCAAGGATGACGGGATATGCATGTTCAAAACAACGGAGAGCGCTGCATCCAAAGGAATTTTTAATCTATGTATTCACCATATATTTTGATCATACTTCATATAATTTTTGACCCTAAAGAATTACCTATTCTCTTTGAGCTTTTCATCACCAACTTGTAAAAATTAAAATGTAACACCTACTTCAGTGGATAGTGGGGAAATAAATGATCCTAAGTATCTGGCACATAGGAGATATTCAACAAGTAAAGGGTGTGCCGTTAGTACTCCTATTCACGTGTTTCCTGTGTAAGAATGACCTTTCCCCATTATGACTTTGTCAAATTCCTCCAACACTTTCCTCAGTCAATGCGAGTTGGCTCACATTGTTCAAAGGCAGAGATTCTGACTGCCATATTGTCTATTGATAGATCTAAGGGTCTAGAACTGTTGCCTATAACATAGTAAGAGCCCCATAAGTATTTGTAGAATGAATGCTCTGCCTGTCTCCTACCCCAAATCACTGAATCACTGAGGGGAGGATCTTTACTTCTTTTTATTACTCAAATTCTTTCTTCATAGCCTAGAACAAATTAATATTCGTTGAACAAATGACTGAATGGATAAGAACCCAAAAATTGCCTCCAGGCTCCATTTTCACATCTCAAGCAGTACTATAGTCATTAATAAACATTTTAATGCCAGTCATAACCATAATGTCTAGGACTGTAAGCTCCACATTTAGAGAGGAAAAAAAGTATGAGTAAAATACCTCCATGTTCAATCAAAACCATATGCAAACCAAAGTTAAAGGCATAAGAAATGGCATTTATATTATTCGATGGCATTAAAAATGTAGATTGCTCAATGACTTGGAGTGCATTTTTCTTAAGCCCATCTGCTTTTCAATCCCAAAACAATAAATAGTAAATAGCATGGATTTAATAAAACATTTCTGAAGTCTGAGTACACTACGGAGTGGTTGATAAAAATGTGCCTTTTAGCAGATAGGCAGGGCTGATATCATCAGCTTTTTAATGAATTCCCACACCACAGAAAATTTTATGAATTCCAAATTAGGTGGATTTCTATGAAAGTTATTAGCACGCTCGTCCACCTAAAAACTTAACAGCCCTTCCTGGGGTTTTTAACTGCCTTAGTGAGGCAGCAATTGCAGTTTTGCCTTATTGGCAATTTAATAGATCAAAGATGCATTTAGTCACCACCTGAGTCATTCCCTAAATGTTTGCATATTGAACAAGCGTAATGAAATAAGAAAGGGATTACACATTTTCACCAAATCCTAATAGGACTGTGTACTTGCACAGGACTTGACCCAGCATTAATAAATTCCCTAATGGAAAAAAATGTCTTTCTACCTTTAAAATTCAAATGACTCTTTCTAGACTAACTATAAAGAAGGCTCATCCAACTTTGCTAACATTAAATAACCCACCAGAAATAACATCTTGATTTATTACTGTATGAACCAAAAACATCCATTATCATGTTTTCGTCTTAAAATATACATTGATTTCTAAATGAAGTTGTAAAAATGTGTGCTGTGCTTCAAAGAATCTAAACTATCAAACACATTTTGATATTCCTCTAAAATTTAATGCAGTTTTTAAAATAAAGCTCAGCTGAATCTGTTTCTTTGTCCTAAAATAGGACTAGATGGAGACTTTCAGCAAGAAATTTTGATCTGGGGTCAATTGACTGAAGTCAGTACTCAGGAAATCCTGGAAACTATTTTCAAACTTTTATGACTCACACAGACATGGGTTCATCTGGAGCTGCATTTCTTAACATTGGCTCTACCAAAATTTGGGTCTGGATGATTCCTTGTTATGAAGGGTTGTTCTGTGCACTGCAGAATGTTTAGTATACTCTCTGGCCCCTACCTACTAGAAGTTACTCTAAGTGGCTCTTCCTTGAACTAAGTACTAGGGCCAGGGGCTGCATGCTGTACTTAGACCTGGGCGCCCAAATGCAGAGGACACGTGCCACAGCACAGACTCGACTGTGACTATCAAAATATCTCCAGGCATTACAAGCTTGGAGAACCACTGACCTACAAAGAGGGCCCATATCTTTTATCAGATCCCCAAATAGGTCAAGAGTAACTGCATTTGTGTACAGAACAGGACAGTCACCTATCCATCAGATGTAAGAGATACGTGTGCTGGTCTGGCCTTTGGGATTTTTCCAAAATTTAATCTAAAAAGAAAATCCATCACTAGTCCTCTCATGTCAGGAAAAGTGATGAGTTTGCCACATCTTCACCTTTCTCCTGAGAAGTATATTATCTAAAGAGCTGTTTCTATAAGAGCCTGTGTTTCAGATTTCCCAAACGGCACATGGCTTCAGAAAGCCCAAGGATTATTTAAAGAAGAGTCTTTAAAACTCCTAGCTTTGTTTTCAAGACAAGGAACTTACCTAGTTCAACCTGGTGTAATTCACCACCACCCAAACCAGAACCTAATGTAATCAACATGTGTGTGAGGGAACTGTGGAACCCATGACATTTGAAGGAGATATTGGTTTTGTTTTTTGGTTTGGCTTGGTTTGGTTTGCTACCAGGAATCAAACTCAGGACCTCACACTTGCCAGGCAGGTGCTGTGCGACTGAGCTATAACCTCAGCCCTGGGAGTTTATTCTTAATTTTAAAACGTATAGGAACAAGGTCATTCTGCAGTCACTGCTTCCCACAGTTCTGACTTTCTATGCCTCCTTACTCTAAACCTATTGTGTCACAGATCTGCCCCAGAGAGAACAGAGTCTAGTAAGCTTGTCCCATGCATTAATGAGGACTCCTTAGCAGTGGTCTGTCTCTTTGCTCCATAAAGTTTCGGTCCCACGTGCAGGTCAGACTACCCCAGAATGCACGTAGCAACGTGGTGTCTTCATCATCTCCACTAAAAGGTTTGTGAAATGTAAGATAATTCCTGCTCTCTCCTTCGCTTTTGTCAACAAGTCCGTGGCTTTCAACCTGCTTGCCTTTTCTCTCTAAAACTGCTACAAACATCCACTCTACTTAATGTTATTTTCCATATCTGATACTTCAGTGGGAAATGCTCCCTCCAGCACCCTTCTCCTACTACAGCTTCCCTCCACTACTTTTTTTTGCCTTGCTCACAACAAACTGAAGATGTTCTTCAATCTAAATGTGTCATGAGAAAACTAAAAGAGAGTAACAAAAACATCTTAATTGTACTCAGTAGTCAGGCACCCACTGTGACAGTTAATTGTTGTGTCAGCTTGAGGAACAAATACCCAGCTAATAGGATTAGCATATTTCTGAGTATGCCTGAATGGATTTACTGAAGACAGAAAGCCCACACTGGGTATAAGCGGCACCAACCAGTAGGCTTGTTGCCTGAATGGAACAGGAGGGGAATGAAGAAGGAAGGCTCACTCCATTCTTAGCCTTCCACTGAGAGGTCTTGTGCCCTCCAGAGCAGACTCCAGCCTTTCAGCACAGACCCCTTGGCTCCCTATAAGGACTTGGAAGGGACATTACAGTGAGCTCCAGGCCTTAGCCCTTTGACTGGATCCTTTGGATTTCCAACCTACAGACTGGCCTTTTGCACTCTGCCACACCTCACGCTGCAGCCAGACATTGTAAGCTCAAGCTCACTTTATAAAACTTTGTATATTTATATATTTTTCATTAAATCCATTTCTCTAGTGAGCACTGACTGATACAGTAACAAATGTCTCACAATATTTCTAGCTAGTCTATAACTCCTTTCCATATTTTTTAGATGTTAAGTTTTATGTTTATATATATATATATATATATATATAGAGAGAGAGAGAGAGAGAGAGAGAGAGAGAGCTCACTGAGTTGATACCTTTTAAAACATTCTTGCCCTTTTCTAGATCTGTGGCTTCCAAATGCTGGGTCGTATCACATGAAGATTCTATACTATCTGGAAAATTGCAAAAGTACAGACTCAAGGTCCCAACCCAGATACTATGATGAACTAAATTAATCTAAACATTTTAAATTGCTTAACAGGGAGGCAGAAGAGTGGCCTTTCCACACAGGGACCCAGGCTGATAGAGATCCTAATCTTTAATATAGAGCTTCCAAGGTCACCCAGGTTATCTCTGTCTCCTTGGTATGAAGAGAATATGAAGCAGTGTGTGTAGACTGTGTCTGTAGGTCAGACTGGGAAGTGATATGTGTTGCTTTGGCTAGAATTCAGCCACATGGACACAAACTCCAGAGCTGACTGGAAAATGTTGCCTTCTTGTACTCTCAGAAGCAAGAGGAGAGCAGGGATTTTTGAGGAACAGCTAGAAGTCTCTATGTAGGGACTTCAGACAGTTCAGATTCTTTTGGCAGGCCACCAAAACTGGTTGATATGAGGAGGCCACTGTGGTATTAGGTGTTACAGCCACTGTGTAAGGGAAACACTCATGTACCCACAGCCATTTGGGAAAGCCAGATTCTCATGTATCCCCCCTCACCAGTAAATGGTTCTTCCTAGATTCTCATGTCCCCCCTCACCAGTAAATGGTTCTTCCTAGATTCTCACGTTCTCCTCTCACCAGTAAATGGTTCTTTCCAGTCCTCCAGGGATTGGAGGAACAGAAATTTTGCAGGGATGAATCTGATTAGGAAAGTCCAAGTCACACTGCTTCAGCTCAGGAGAAAACGGAAGCTAGAAAAGCAAGTCTTTTCATCAGATTCTGAGTGAGGCAGGACTCCTATGAGTGCACAGCGATGCAAACATTTCCAGGATGGTAAAGAAACGCTAAACAGAAAAAAAAGATAAAATACATAAGGGAAGCATAATATGCGGGGCAAGTTGCCAGGAGCACGTAAGAAATAACCAAACAGGCGTCAGGGGCTACAATAAATATAAGACAGTTATTGCCAGGTTGAATGTAGAAAACTAAAATTCAGCTCGGTATTATTTACAGGAGACATTCTAAAACATAAGGCTATAAAAAGACTAATAGTACAAGTCTGAAATATTACTCAGAAGAAAGTTACTACAGCAACGAGACTCAAAGCAATGTCCATGCAATGACAAAAGCTTAAATTCATTTGTTGGGGAAACCCGACAAATCTTAACATATGTATAACTATTAACAGTACCATTAGGTCCCCTCTCCTCTATTCTACTAGTTTTCCAGTGAAGAAAATAATTTCAAAATATATGAAACAGACTTCCGGGAAGATGGTGACCGGGTAGGCAGCAGAGAGAGAACCTCCCAGAGGATTACCACCCAAACAATGAAATATAGCAATATGAAGACAGAAATAAGGACTTCCGGGAAGAAGACGACAAGCCGAGAGAGCAAGTGTGGAGGGAAGAACGGCTTCAGCTCCTGAACCAGACAGAGAACGCGCTACTGGGACAAACTGCACCAAACTGGGCAGCGCTCCGGGATCCCGCTCAGAACCCCACCCCTCAGCCAGTGCTGCGCGAACTGGAGCAACAGCGACCGGCCGGCGGGATTTCTGAGTCGGGGAAAATCTCCATCCAGGGAAAAACATCTGAACGGCACTCCTGTCTGCACGATCACAGGGTGAGTTAAGTGCGCGCTCTAACCAGTTTTTCCTGAATCGGGAAGAAGCTCAGCCCAGCGAGAGACATCAAAGCAGCTTCAAGGACTGCG
>PVLD010037339.1:0-10302 GCA_004027595.1 Dinomys branickii | reverse complement strand
ACCTTCATCTTTGTTACTCAGGTTACACAGATGATGGCCCTTTTGATCAGTTCGTTTTTTCTCCTCCCTCATCTCCGTTGCCCTACCACTCAATCAGTTATCTTCCCTTGTTTTTCTGTTTTTGAGATGATTAGTTGTCTGACCAATTTTGCATGTCTGTATCTGTGTTCATGTATATACACTTTGAAGATATCAATAGGTAAAGCAACAACCATTGTTGAGTCCATGTCACCTTGTCTGTAAATCAGGTTTGATTGTGCTATTTCTTGTGCTAATTTGTGTTTGTTTGTTAATATGTTTTTGTGCTTTTATTTTTTTACATTAAAAAAAGAAATCAATGGGAAAAGAAACCACAAAAACTTCAAACACATGGAAATTAAAGAACACACTATTGAACAACCAATGGGTCACAGATGAAATTAAAGAAGACAGTTTCTACAATTAAATGATAATATCAGTACAACAGATTGGGACTTATGGGATAAAATGAAAGCAATCCTATGAGGGGATTTTACAGCAGTGACGATCCTTATCAGGAAAACAGAGCAAGCTCAAATAAACAAGTTAATGTTGAACCTCAAGCTTCTCAAAAATGAGCCACTCAAGCCCAAAGCTTGTATGTGAGAGGAAATTATTAAGATCAGAGCATAAATTAATGCAACAGAGATTAAGGAAACAATACAAAGAATCAATGAATCAGAGTTTTTTCTTTGAAAGAATAAATAAAATATTGACAAACCCTTATCCATTTTATCAAAAAAGGAAAGAAAAGACCCAAATTCATGCAGTTAGGAATGAAAAGGCTGAAATCACAATGGATCCTTGGGAAAACAAGAAGATCATCAACATCTACACTGCAAACTTTTACTCTAACAAGATGGAAAATGCAGAAGAAATGGACAGATCCCTAGACACATATAAATACAAGAGCTAAATCAAGAGATATAAAAGTTCTAAATAAACCAATATCAGTAAAAAAAATTGAAGATGTAATTAAAAACCTGCCAAGAAAAGCTCAGGCCCTGATGGAAATTTAGAAAAAACTTAATGCCACTACTTCTAAAACCCTTTAAAGAAATTGAAAGAGAAGCAATACTTCCAAATTCATTCCTTGAAGCAAGCATTACCCTGATAATGAAACCAGAGAAACATTTAGAAAAGAGAGGTACAGACGTATCTCCCTAATGAAAACTGATGCAAAAATCCTCAATAAGATACTGGCAAACAGAATGCAGCAAATCATCAAGAACATTATACATTATGACAAAGTGTGATTCATCCAGAGACAGAGGGATGGTTAAACATATGCAAATCAATAAATGTAATACATCATATCAACAGAGCCAAAGACAAAAACCATATGATCATTGCAATAGATGTAGAAAAAGATTTTGACAAAGTCCAACACACATTCATGATAAAAACCCTACAGAAAAGTGGAATAGATGGTCTTTATCTCGATCTGACAAAAGCCATTGATGACAAACCAACAGCCAACATCATACTAAAAGGATAAAACCTGAAAGTTTTAACTTTAAAATCAGGAACAAGATAAAGATGTATACTGTCACCACTTTTATTCAATATAGTCCTGGAAACATTACCCAGAGCAATTAGATAAGAGAGAAATAAAATGAATAAGAAAAGGAAAGGAAATGCAAGGGAAAGGAAGGGAAATTCAAGGGAAGGGCAGGGAAGGGGGAGGGGAGAGGAGGGGAGGAGAGGACAGGGGAGGAGAGGGGAAGGAGGGAAGGGGTAAGGGGGTAGGGGAAAGAACGTAGGGAGAAGAGAGAAGGGGGAAGAGCGAAGAGGAAAAAGGAAAAGTACTCTGGAAAAGGGGAATAAAGAGGATATCAGGAAATGGAAAGATATCACTTGCTTTTCTGTAGGAAGAATCAATATATGAAAATGGCCATACTATGCAGACTTAGTGTAACGCTAATCAAAATTCCAAGAGCATATTAGAGAATATTCCAGAATTAGAGAAAACAATCCTAAAATTCATTTGAAACCAGAAGAGATCTAGAATAGCAAAGGCAATTCTGAGAAACCAAGGCAAGGCAAGGAGCATCACAATCCCTGACTTGAAATTATACTACAAAGCTACTGTGATAAAAACAGCATGGTACTGACAAAAAAAAACAGACTGGAGAGTCAATGGAATACATTCAAAGATGCAGAAACAACTCCAGACGTATTCATCCACCTTATCTTTGACAAAGGGGCCAAACATGCTCACTGGAAGAAAGACAGTCTCTTTAATAAATGGTGCTAGAAAAAATGGCTCTCCACATGCCAAAGATTAAAACTAGACCCATATCTTTCACCATGCCCTAAATTAAAATCAAAGTGGATCAAACATCTAAATATTAAAACAAAACTACTAAATCTGCTGGAAGATAGAATAGGTAGAACTCTTCAAGACATTGGCATAGGCAAAGTCTTCATGAACAAAACCCTGAGTGTACAGGAACTATCACAAAGAATCAACAACTTGTATCTCATCTTATTAAAAAGCTTTTGCATGGCAAGAGAAACCACCAACAGAGTAAAGTGACAACCCACAGCATGGGAAAAATTCTTTGCCAGCTGTTCCATAGACAAAAGACTTCTGTCTAGAATATATAAAGAACTCAAAAAAATCAGACTCCTCAAATTTAAAGACCCAGGCCAAAAGTGAGAAACTGAAATAAATACACACTTCTCAGATGAAGAAGTAGAAACATAAATATATGAAAAAATGTTCACATAATTGGTCATTCAAGAGATGCAAATTAAAATACACATAGAGTCTATCTCATTCCAGAAGCAATGGTTGTTATCAAGAAATCAACCAATAACAAATGCTGGTAGGGTTATGGGGAAAAGGAATCCTTTTCTACTGTTGGTAAGAGTATAGGTTGGTACAACCACTGTGGAAATCAGTGTGGGGATTCCTCACAGAACGAAAGCTACAGGTTCCATTCAGTGTAGTTATTCCTCTTCTTGGTATCTTCCCAAAAGAATTAAAAGCATCATACCACAGCAATATATGCACACTCATGTTTACCATGGCTGAGTTTATAATACCTGAATCTTGAAAACAGCCCAAATTCCTATAAACTGATGAACAGATAAAGAAGATGTGGTATTTTTATACAATAGAGTACTACTCTGCCATAAAGAAAGATAAGCCTGAGACATTCGTAGCTAAATGGATGCAACTTGAGGCCATATTCTTAAGTGAAATACACCAGACACACGTGTAAATATCATATTGTTTCTCTAGTGTGAGAAATTAAAAGTAGAAATAAGAACCAAAATTTATAGTAGTTTTGTGAAATAGGAAGAAAATGTTCAAATGGGAAGGCAAACTAGGGTGGGTGAGGGAACTAGAGGGAAAAAGAGAAATGTAAAAAATTATAAGAAAGAAAATGGAAACAAAGGTTTTGTAAATAAGGGTGTAATAACAATTTATCCACCTCCCTGGCTCCTCCATTCTCTCTGATTCCTGTCCACCATGCCCTGAGCATCTCTCCTCTCCCGTGCCCCTCTGCCATGTCATCCTGCCTTGGAGCCAGCCAACCTACAGACAGAAATGTGAGCCAAAACGAACCTCTCCTTCCTCAAGTTGAGTAAGGTATTGCATCACAGAGATAAGAAAATGACTAAGACACGGGATTCAAAGAAACAGGACTGAAAGTCCAGCAAAGTGCTCGCAGAGTTATGGAAAGCTGCCTCTAATAGCCAAATAAGGTTACAGAATGAGGCTGGGGATATAGCTTAATGGCATAAGCCCCTGCCTGGCAAGCACAAAGTTCTGAATTCGGATTAGAGCACCTGTGCCAGCAAGACTTTCTCACAGAGAGCCAGACCGGGCGGGGGAGCAACAGGAGCATCTTTTCCAAAGTACACAGTGTTCTGCCCAGCCCTGGACACCATTAGAGTGCCCGCACCCATAAGACTTTCCCGCAGAGAGCCAGACCAGCCTGGCAGAGCTAAAGGGAGCAACTTTTCCTGTGAGACTCTAGCCAGGTGAATAAACTCCACCAGAGCGGCAGCACCTGTGAGACTGTCCCAAAGTTTCCTGCAGAGAGGGAGCCCAGCTTCATGGTGACAGTAAAGAAGGCTTTGCAGTGGACTTTTGATGGGTAAGGCCTATGCCAATGCTCTGCCCAGAAAGACAACTTTCACCACCATTGCAGGTAGGCTCTGAGCCTGGCACCTCAGCAATCATCTCGCCCAAGCCTTCATGGTCAGCTAACATCTGGGGATAAGTTTGATATCCGGGTAAACTAGGGTTGCTAGAGTTATCTGTGAGCTGTCTGGGTAGTGTGTAGCTCAACACTTTTCATCTCACATCCAAAATGACAAGACAGAGGAGCAAAACACAGCCACAGAACTCAGCCCCACCCAGAACAAGTCCAAGAAACAATGATACAGGAGAACTAGGAAGCCACATACCTGCAATTTCTGAAACAATCACATCTGAAGTAAAGAAATAACTCCAACAGGCCATAGAAGAGATTAAAGCAGAAATAATCTCTCAGGCAAAAAAATGAAGTGAAAATAATAATGGAAGAAATGCTCCACACATATAGAGAAGAAACAGGTAAAAGAATAGAAGAACATAGGAAACAAATGGAAAAGTCACATGAACAATTTAGGAATGAATTAGAACACATGAAACAAACTCAAAAAGATTTCCAGGAAATGAAAACTGCCATTGAAAGCTTGCAAAACCGAGACTTCCGGGAAGATGGTGACCAAGTGAGCAGCAGAAAAGATCCTCCCAGAGAGCGATCTCTAGCTCAAGACAGGCTTGGCACGCGCGTGGGTGCCAGGACCGTGGCTGCGAAGTTCAAACTGAATGTGTTGCTCTGCGCTGCCTGAGCAGCGGCGGAGAGACCCAACTTGCCGGGGAGAGGCACTGGCAGGCCCGGAGCGCTGGGCACCTGAGGCACTCGGCACGGTGCACAGGTGATGGCTTGGCCGGGTCCCTGCACCCCGAGGGCGCCCGTGGTGGGCCGGACCCTCCCACCTCCCGACCCTGCACAGCTCACCAGTGGCTGCGGCCAGAAATTGGCTTTTTGGCGGCTGCCACATGGGGCAGACTCAGAGCCCACGCTTCTCGGGTAGGCTGCACTAATCCGGGCTGCAGACTGGGGTCCCACTCCGGTCCCTGTCCCCGCAGCCGGAGCCCTCCTCGGCCTGCAGCCTGCGGCCATGGTGGCATGTGGAGCACAGCAGAACAGAGCTCCTCGCTCCATTCCCCAGGACCAGAGAATGCGGGCACTGCAGCGGCTGTGGGCGGCTACCCCTGCGAGAGTGCCAAGGCGACAGAGAAGCGCCGGCGAGCGTCGGATCGCAGGCAAAGCATGAAATATTAACACTTTAGGACCCTCCTGCCTGCACAGATCCTGGGACGGGTGAGCTGTTTGTGTGCCATGACCAGATTTCTGAGTCGAGGAGAAGCTCGACCCAGGGAGGAACACCTGAGCAGCCCTCCTGCCTGCACGGTCCCAGGGAAGGGTGAGCTGTTTGGGCGACCCAACCAGATTTCTGAGTCGGGAAGGAGCTCCGCCCAGGGAGGAACATCCGAGCAGCCTTCCTGCCTGCACAGACACCAGGACGGGTGAGTTGTTTGGGCGCCCCGACCGGATTTCTGAGTCAGGGAGGAGCTCCGCCCAGGGAGGAACACCTCAGCAACCACCCTGCCTTCACGGACCCCAGGGCCAGCGAGCTGTTTGCACGCCCCAGCCAGGTTTCTGGGTAGGGAGTAGCTTGGCCCACAAAGCACCATATGACCAGCCTTTTCAGTGGAACTCTCACCAGAAAGCTTGAGGGACATTCTCCCGAAGAGAAAGAGCCACTGGAGCAGCCTTTGCAATGGACCTTTTCCTGGTGAACGGCCTCGGTAATTTATAGCTCAATATTTTGAATCTGATACCCAAAAATGGGAAGACAGAAGAACAAAACGCAGTCTCAGAACTCAACCACATGCAGAACAAGTCCTGCATGCGAGGATATAGGGGAACTAGGAAGCCACATACGTGCAAGTTCTAAAACGATTGCATCGGAAATAAAGAAACAACTCCATCAGGCCATAGAAGAGATTAAAGCAGAAATAGGCCACATACCTGCAATAATCTCTTACACAAAAAATGAACTGAAAACTACAATGGAAGAAATGGTCCATACACATAGAGAAGAAATAGATAAAAGACTAGAAGAAAATAGGAAACAAATGGAAATGTTACAAGAGCAATTTAGGAATGAATTACCACAAATGAAACAGGTAAAAAGAGATTGCCAGGAATTGAAAACTGCCATTGAAAACTTGCAAAACCACTTAAATGAAACCGAAGATAGAATTTCAGATCTTGAAGACAGCAAGGCAGCTAATGAGCATGAAAGAAGGATCTCATAAAGTCATCAAGGATCCAAGAAAAATCAATCCAACAGCAGCAAGATGAGGCAAAAAGAAATAATATTCGAGTAATAGGAGTCAGTGAAACAGCAAGAGACAACACAAATGATATAAAAAGAACATTTGCTGAAATAGCAGAAAATTTCCCAAACAAGGTTAAAGGTACTGAATTACAGTTAATCGAGGCATATAGAACCCCAATGATCCCAAAGAAAAACACACACAGGCATATAATAGTCAAGATCCCAGATATCCAGCAAAAGAACACAATATTAAAAGCTGCTAGAGAAATGAAAGATCAACTATAAAGGAAAGCCCATCAGAATCACAGCAGATTTCTCAACAGAAACCATGAAATCAAGAAGAGCTTGGAGCGAGATACTACAGATTCTGAAACAAAACAACTTCCAACCCAGACTGATGTATCCTGCAAAATTATTCCTCAAATTCAATGGAGAAACAAAATATTTCCAGGACAAAGAACAACTGAAGAACTTCATGAGTGCCAAACCAGCATTGGAAAAAGCACTAAAAGATATTCTAGACAGAGAAAAAAGAGACCACAATCCCAAGAACAGCTATAGAAATAACTACCTAAACAGAACAAATACTTAAACAGTCAGCAAAAGAAGGAAAACTTCAAGTAAATAACATGACTAGAATAAGCCAACATATAACCATGATAACCATTAATGTAAATGGCCTCAACTAAAAAGTCAAAAGGAAAAGACTGCAAGACTGGATTAAGGAACAAAATCCAACGATATGCTGTATACAGGAAACACATTTTATGCAAAAAGAAATCCACAGGTTGAAAGTTAAAGGTTGGAAAACAATTCTCCATGCAACAGGCCCCCAGAAAAAAGCAGGGGTAGCTATTATGTTTGCAAACAATGTAAACTTCAAAGCAAAAACAATCAAAAGAGATAAAGAAGGCCACTACATACTAGTTAGGGGAAAGCTACAAGAGGAAGAGATAACAATGCCAAACATTTATGCACCAAACAATGGAGCACCTAACTTTACCAGTCAACTCTTAACAGACGTGAAAAATCAAATAACTAATAACACTATTGTAATAGGGGACCTAAACACCCCTCTGACGCAAAGAGACAGGTCAACTGGACAGAAACTCAGCAAAGAAATAACAGACCTGAACCAAAAGTGTGAAAAAATGGACTTAGTAGATGTATACAGAGTGCTCCACCCCACAGCATCAGAATACACATTTTTCTCAGCTGCACATGGGTCTTTCTCCAAAATAGACCACATTCTAGCCCATAGAGCATACCTACCTAAATGCAAAAGAATTCAAATTATCCCATGCATATTATCGGACCACAGTGCAATAACATTGGAAATTAATGACAAAGAGAACTCCAAAAACCACATAAACACGTGGAAATTAGACAAGAACCTACTGAATAACCAATAGGTCACAAAAGAAGTTAAAGAAAAAATTAAAAATTCCCTACAAATAAATGAAAACGCAAGTACAACCTATCGGAATCTGTGGGAAGCAATGAAAGCAGTCTTCAGAGGGAAATTTATAGCAATGAAATCATATACAAAGAAAATAGAAAGAGAGCAAATAAATAACCTATTGATACACCTCAAATTCTTAGAAAAAGAGCAACAAGCCAAACCAAGAGCCCAAAGAAGGGAGGAGATTATAAAATTCAGAGCAGAAATTAATGCAATTGAGATGAAGAAAACCCTACAAAAAGTAAGTGAATCAAACAGGTGGTTCTTCGAAAGAGTAAATAAAATTGATAAACCCCTACCCAACCTTATGAAAAAAAGAAGGGAAAGATCTCAAATTCATGCAATAAGGAATGAAAAAGAGGAAGTCACTACAGATCCAAAAGAAACACAAAAGATCATTAATACCTACTTTGAAAATCTGCATTCCCATATGATAGAAAATACAGAAGAAATGGACAAATTCCTCGAAAGGTACAAATTGCCAAAATTGAATCAGGAAGACATAAAAATCCTGAACAACCAAATATCAATTAATGAGATTGAAAGCGTCATTAAAAATTTACCAACAAAGAAAAGCCCAGGCCCTGAGGGATTCACAGCAGAATTCTATAAAACATCTAGGGAAGATCTAATGCGAACACTCCTCAAACTCTTCAATGAAATCGAAAAGGAAGCAACTCTCCCCAACACATTTCTGGAGGCAAGTATTATACTGATACCAAAAGCAGAGAGAGACCCAACAAAGAAAGAAAGCTACAGGCCAATCTCACTAATGAACATAGATGCGAAGATACTCAACAAAATACTGCCAAATAGATTATAGCGAATCATAAGAAAATTATACACCACGACCAGGTAGGATTCATTCCAGGAATGCAAGGATGGTTCAATATTCGCTAATCAATTAATGTAATACACTATATTAATACAGTCAAAGACAAAAACCACATGATCATCTCAATAGATGCAGAGAAGGCTTTCGATAAAGTCCAACATGCATTCATATTAAAAACCTTACCAAAAAAAGGAATAGATGGCCTCTACCTCAATCTGAACAAAGCCATCTACAACAAACCAACAGGCAACATCATACTAAATGGACATAAACTGAAAACCTTCACTTTAAAGTCAGGAACAAGACAAGGATGTCCATTGTCACCACTCCTATTCAACATAGTTCTGGAAGCACTAGGCAGATCAATCACACAAGAGAGAGAAATAAAAGGAATAAGGATAGGAAAGGAAGAAGTCAAACTATCACTATTTGCAGACGACATGATACGATACATGGAGGACCACAAAAACTCCACAAGAAAACTCCTGGAATTAATTGACAAATTCGGCAGCGTAGCCGGATACAAAGTCAACACCCAAAAATCAATAGCATTCCTGTACACGAACAACAAACAGACTGAGAGAGAAATTTAGGAAAGCATACCCTTTACAATAGCAACCAAGAAATTGAAATACTTAGGAATCAATCTAACAAAGAATGTGAAAGATTTATTCAGTGAAAACTACAGTACTCTGAAAAAGGAGATCGAAGAAGATTTCAATAAATGGAATAACATACCATGCTCATGGTTAGGAAGAACTAACATTGTAAAAATGGCCATACTACCAAAACTGTTGTACAGATTCAACGCAATTCCCATCAAAATACTGTTAACATACCTCACAGATCTAGAGAAAATATGCCTCAAATTCATCTGGAACCAGAAGAGACCCAGAATAGCAAAAGCAATCCTGGGCAATAAGGACAAGTCAGGTGGAATCACAATCCCTGACCTGAAATTCTACTACAAAGCTACTGTAATAAAATCAACCTGGTACTAGCTAAAAAACAGACCTGAGGATCAATGGAACAGACTGGAAGATGCAACCACAACGAAAAACCCACCCAGCTACCTAATATTTGACAAAGGAGTCAACCAAACACAGTGGAAATAGAAGGCCTGTTTAATAAATGGTGCTGGAAAAACTGGCTTGCCTCTTGCCGAAAACTGAAAATAGACCCCAGTCTATCACCATGCACCAAACTCAGGTCAAAATGGATCACAGACCTCAACATTAAAACAGAAACTCTAAACCTATTGGAAGAGAAAGTAGGTGAAAATCTTGAAGACATAGGAGTAGGCAGAGACTTCATGAACAAAAATGAAACTGCAAGGGAAACACTTCAAAGAATCAATAATTGGGACCTCATCCTACTGAAAAGTTTTTGTACATCTAAAGAAATCACCAGCAAAGTGAAAAGAAAACCCACAAATTGGGAACAAATCCTAGCTGGCTGTCCCTCAGACAAAGGTCTTCTATCTAGAACATACAAAGAATTAAAAAACATGTACCTGTCCAAATTCAAAGACCCAATCCAGAAATGGGCATCTGAGATGAATACACAATTCTCA
>PVLD010037338.1:0-10326 GCA_004027595.1 Dinomys branickii | reverse complement strand
TGGTGGCACGTGCCTATAATTCCAGCACTCAGGAGACTGAGGCAGGAGGATCCTTACAAGTTTGAGACCAGCCTGGGCTACAAAGTGAGCTTAAGGCCAGCCTGAACTGCACAGCAAGACCCTGCCCCCCCATAAAAACCTCAGCTTCTCTAGCGAAGCAAGGCTAGCAGTAGCACTTCCCCTCCCCCACCAGAGCACTGTCAAAGGCCACTCTGATTCAACAGACCTTGCTGCCAGCGCCTCCACCTCCCCCGCCACCCCCAAGACAATCCTGCAGCTCAGTAATGGTACCACAGTCCACCCAGTTATCTGGGCCCCCAGTTGGGCATGTTCCTCTATTCCTTTCCCCTGACAGCCAAACCTGACCAGCTCTAAATTAGCCCATCTGACCTGTTCTCATCCACCAGTCTTGGACATAGTCTTTCTTCTCTTACCCCTACGAGCGCTGACCCATCCCCAACAAATGTAAGTCCTATGTGAAACCCTCCACAAGGAGGACCTCTCAGCACACTCAAAATGAAATTCAAACTCCTAGTGCTGGCCTGGGACCCCACACAACCTTGCTTCTCTGAGTCCCCGTCAGCCTAATCCTCTTCATCTCTGGGGCCTTTGTCGGTGCTGTCCTCAGCATGGGCTTTTGTCCCCTCTTAATCTTAGATCTCTGCTCTGGGGAAGGATGAGTCCTTCTTGTCCCGTACCCCTCAGCTCACCTGTCATCTCCTTATTGAGGCCAAGTCAATTACCCCTCTTTGCAGGAATACAGAGTGGTAACTGACCTCAAATCAGTATAGCAGGACGGTGTGGTGGCCCAGGCCTGTAATCCCAACACTCCAGGCTGAGGCGGGAGGAGTGCCAAGAGTTCAAGGACAGCCTGGGTTGTGTTTAGCAGGTTCAAAGCCAGCCTAATCTACATAGCGAGAGCCTATCTCAAAAGAACAAAGAAATACAAAAGGAAAAAAACAGCAAATCAATATCACAGAACCTTATTGAATTTTCTTTCTAATTACAGCAGTAAGGTTTTCAGCAGGTTGAGGTATTCACTTTTACCAAAATTTAAAATGTTCCCTTTGACCTCTGCATTCTTTATTTTCTTCATAAGTATTATTTTGTGAATGTATGAGACTACTTGCTCAGCAACCGTCTACTCGCCCTACAAAGGGAGTCCATGTGAGCAATGGCTTTGTGCCCGCTACCTGGCTCAGCACAGTGTCAAGCACACAGTAGGAGCTTAATAACTGCTAAATAAGTAATCACTGAATGCCTTATTTGAATGCCCCTGCAGTCCCAAGCACCGCTCTGGGACGAGGTAGATCAACTGCCTTCACCTGAATCTGTTTTCCAAGGCGGGAACGCCCAGGTAAGGCATGAAGACATGTTCTAAAGGTCTGAGGCGCTACATTGGCTGTGGCAACCGGGTTTTTCCGCCTATTAAAGGAGGAAGGGCGTGTCTTTCAATGACTCCGTCCCCGACCGAGCCCGGCCACGCCCCCGACGGCCCAACCCAGTGCGCATGCTCCGCGGCCTGACCCGGAAGTGACTGTCTTCGGAGCCCACGTGTTTCGCGCAGCATGGCGGAGATGCGGGGTCCTGTAGTTGATGAGCTTGCTTCTCTCGGAGGGGCGACGTCTCCTGATCGCCATGGCCTGCTGGAGCACAGCCGCGAGTTCTTGGACTTCTTCTGGGACATTGCGAAGCCGCACCAGCAGACGCGGCTGGAGGCCACGGAGAAGCTGTTGGCGTACCTAAGAGCAAGGCCGGAGGCACGGTGATGGGGCCTGGGCCAGGGCGCTGCCACGAGCCCGACCGTAAACTGGAGGCGGGCCCTGGGTCTTGGAACAGCATTGTCGCCTCTGGATGCCAAGGAGGGTGAGGGCGGGCCCTTTTGCTACGGTCTAACACATGGCATTCTCTTGATTCCCCAGGGATCCGAGATGAAGTATGCCGTGAAGCGTCTCATCACTGGGCTAGGAGTGGGGCGAGAAACCGCGCGGCCCTGCTACAGTATGGCTCTGGCACAGGTGAGACGGTGCTGGGCAGAAGGGGCGGTGGGGAGTCTCAGCTTTAAGGGAAGCTTAAGCCTGAGAGAAAAAAGACTGAGCTGATGGGAGGCACCCTCCCCTGGGAGTAGTAGGAGGAAAGTGCGTGGGCAAAGCCTGTCTACAAAGAAGTCCAGGCAAGCGGAGTGGGAATTTGAGCAAGTTTTCTTTCTGATGCCGCTGTAGAGCACTGATGGCTGAACCCATGGCGCTGGTGCTGCAGCGGGGCGCCCAAAGAAAGCCCTTTCTCTGTGTCACCAAGCTAGCCAAGTCTCACTAGCAACGCCTCAGCTGGCCTTGGATAACAACGCAGTTTACCGTAGCACAGTTTGGCACTTCAATGAATAAGTGGGTTTTGAGTTGCAGCTTGGGCATGCGATCTCTAAAAGGTTGGTTGTCACTGACCTAGAGGTAGCTCAGGCTGTGTCGATAGGGTAGATTGTCTGGGGATCACAAGCATACACTCTAGTGAGCATTGGAGATAACTTCTAAAGCCTTGGTAGGGATGGGGCAGGGAAACCAGATTCCATTCCATTTGTACAGTAGTATCCCATGCTTAGCGCTGTTCAGAAGGGTGTGAGCGACTTCATGGGGCATCCTTTGGGTGGGAATAGGGACTCAGGGCTTCCTGGGGGGTTAAAGCCAGGTGTGGTGGTGCGCACCTGTAATCCCAGCTACTCTGGAGGTTACGATCATTGCAAGTTTGACCCCAAGATGAGCAACTTAGCAAACCTTGTCTCAGTAAAAATAACGAGGGCTGGGGATGTAGCTCAACACTCCCTGGGGTCAATCTGCGATACTAGGAAAAAGAGGGGGCGGTCCAGATCTGATAGCATGTGGCTGGGCCGCTACCCTGAACCCCTCTCTTTCTCTTGCCACTGCTCCTGGCAGCTGTTACAGTCTTTTGAAGACATCCCCTTGTGCAGCATCCTGGAGCAGGTACAAGAAAAATATGAGCTGAATACTGTGAAGAAGGTGAGCGAGGGTGGCTCCAGGGACATCAGCACTGGAGATGGAGGGTGGGCAGTGCTTGGGCCTTTCTTACTGTACCTGGAATCTTTTCTAGGCGACGATAAGACCTGTTCTCTTTGCAAACCTGTTTGGGGTGTTGGCCCTGTTCCAGTCAGGCCGACTAGTGAAGGTAAGGGCTGCAGAGGTGCGAGGGCTTAGGGATGGGACTGCAGCAGCGTGCTCTGCTCATGCCTTCTGCTCTCCGTGGGTACCAGGACCAGAAGGCCCTGACGAAGGCGGTGAAGCTGCTGCAAGCCCTGAGCCATCACTACAACCACTTACAGGGGCAGCCCCTGAAGGCGCTGGTGGACATCCTTTCTGAGGTACAGGCTGACTTGCCACACTGAAGCCCCATTCCATAGAATCATAAACGTTTACAGTTGGAAATCTTTCAGTAACTGCATTGAAAAGGGTAAAAAAAAGAAAAAAGAACAGGTGTGGTTTGGTAACAATGTAGCGTATTTAAAATACTATCTTCAACATGGAATTAGTATAAAGTGTAGAGTTAGTATAAAGTGTTAAATAGTTTGAGCCAGGTGTGGTGGCGCACACCTGTAATCCCAGTACTTGGGAGGCTGAGGCAGGAGGATCGTTGCAAGTTCAAGGCTGACCTGGGCTACAAAGTGAGCTCAAGGCAGCCTGAACTGCATAGGGAGACCCTGTCTCAAAAAGACCAAAAAAAAAATCTGAAATCTGCCAGGCATGGTGGTACACACCTGTAATCCCAGCACTCTGGAGGCTGAGGCAGGAGAATGGCCCTGAGTTCAAGGCTAGCCTGGGTTACATAGCAAGACCCTGTTTCAAAAAAAAAAAAATTGGGGGACTAGGGATATAGCTCAGTGGCATAAGCGCCTGCCTGGCAAGCGCAGGGTCCTGAGTTCTATTCCTGGTACCAAAAAAAACCTGAATTGCATATTTTGTTCTTACAGCACACCTTCACATAGGTTAGACACATTTCAAGTGTTTGGTAGCCCCGTGTGGCTGCTGGCTTCGTCTATGTTGGGGAGTACAGGTCTAGGACAGTGCCTGGCATGCAACAAACATATTGAACATGCTTGCCACTTTTGTTTTGATCAGGGCTGGCCCTTTGTCAGCCTCCACTGCTCTACTTGGGAAACTTAAGATAGGCTTATGCCTAGAACTATTTGCCACTGAAGAAAAGAGCAGTGGTTGGCATGTGCAGTCTTTTAATCTTGGCCTCAAAGCTAAAAGAATTTGAATTAAAATCCTAGAATTCCACTTAGGAGTCCTCGTATAAGAAATGGGCTTGTCACCAGACGTGTAACTCTAGCACTTGGGAGGCTAAAAGCAGGGAGATTGCCAAGAGTTCAAGGCCAACCTGGGCTAGATAGCGAGTTCAAGGCTAGCCTGAAGTGTAGAGTGAGACTTCCTATCTTGAAATAAGAAATGAGCATGTCCTCTAAGAAACCAAAAAATGCTAATTAAAAGGGCAGCCCAAGATAGATCAGCCTCTGAGATGCTTGTTAGAAACCAGCTTTCCTAGCATTTGGGAGGCTGAGGCAAGAGGATCACCATGAGTTCAAGGCCAGCCTACACTACATAGTGAGAACCTGTCTCACAACAAACAAAAACCAGCTTCTCTGAAGCTCCAGGTTGTTAAATAAGTGCCTGTTGCTGGTTCTGATGCCTAGCCAGGCAGACTGTGCCAGTCCCATCTCTGACTGGCACCATACCCAAACCATGGCAGGTAGAGCAGGGACCATAGGGCTTACCCCCTAGAGATAAGGACTAAGGATACTGGGAAGGAACCACCTTCCCACTGTCTTGTCTCCTCATTGCTAGGTCCCAGAGGCCATGTTTGAGGAGATCCTGCCAAAGGTCCTCAGGGCTGACGTGAACGTAGTCCTCAACTCCCCTAAGCACCTGGAGATCTTCCTCTTGGCCTACCAGAAGGTGCCAGCAAAGCTCGAGTCCTGGATGGGATCTGTGGACCTGTTCACGGATGAGAATATCCCCAGGTGTGAGAGAGAGGGTGGTGGTGACTGGGAGTGTCCCTGTAGCCCAGTCTGCTAAGCACTATTCCCTGAGTCCTCTCTGCCTCCACAGACTGGTGAATGTGCTAAGGTTGGCGGCTGTCTCTGTGAAGAAGGAGAACAAGCTGCCCAATGTGGCCCTGGACCTGCTCCGCCTGGCGCTTAAAGAGAACCAGTTCCTGAGGTTCTGGAAGGAGGTTGTGGAGCAGGGGCTCCTGACGAAGCCATCCTGGCCGGCCAGGTGCGTGTGGCAGTTGCCCCCTGGCTGTCACCCCCCTCCCTCGGGTGGAACCACCTCCCTGTCTGAGGTTCCACCTAGAGGCTGGGCCTGTGACCAGGCTCTCCCACACCCCCTCAGCTTCATGTGTTTCCACCTGCTGGGAGCAGCCCTGCCCCTGTTATCCAAGGAGCAGCTGCAGCTGGTCATGCGAGGACACTTGGCCCGCCACTTTGGGGAGCACATGGTCACAACTAAGGTATGCAGCACACACTGTGGTTCGCACTGACCAGATAAGCCAGACAGCCAACAAGAAGTGGGGCAAGACCTGGCACCCGAGTACCAGGGGTCAGGGGCTCTGCCCTTGGGGTCCCTCAGAGGCAGGTATAGCCAGCAGTCTTTTCGGATTTCCCTGTTCCCCCACCTGGGCTGACTACTTGGAACATCATAATCCCAGTGTGCACCATCATGCCTGGGACATAGCAAACACTTGCTGTTCTCACCAGTTCACTTCATTCATAAATCAGTGACGATAGCACCTGGTGCAGAGGGTTGTCATGCCAATTAAATAGGTTGCCAGCCTGGCGCGGTGGTGCACACCTGTAATCCCAGCACTCAGGAGGCTAAAGCAGGAGGATCCTTGTGAGTTCAAGACCAGCCTGAACTACATAGCGAGACCCTATCTCAAAAAGACCAAAAAATAAAAATAAACAGGTTGCCATAAGAAAACATGTAGCACTGAGCTTGGCACCTACCCACATAGTAAGCACATGAGGACTGGTGGTTTTTGAGTCCCGAAATGATACTGCAGGATTTGGGTGCTGGTCAGACTAGGCCCTTAGACACCACTCCACGCTGCATCAAGCCAGGAAAGCAGCCTGTGTTCATCTCCATTGAGAGAATAGGGAGGCCTGGTTGCCAGATAGGCATACTCTACTGACAGGGAGCCATTAAGTTAAGGCTCAGCCCAGCTATGTAAAAGGGAAGGGACCTCAGGCCTGGGTTTTTTGTTTTGTGGTGCTAGGGATTGAGCCCAGACCCTTCACACTGAGCCACATTGCCACCCTTTTGTTTTATGGTTAAGATAGGATCTTTCTAAGTTGCCCAGACAGAGCTCAAACTTGTAATCCTCCTGCCTTAGCTTCGCCAAATTCTGAAATTGCATGCATGTGCCAATAAACCTGACTATGGCTGACCTTAATGTGTAATGGAAAGGGTTGGTGGGGCTGGTGGCTCCCCTGGGCTGGTGACCCCAGCGCATGCCTGACTCTTGCAGCTCTCAAATCAGTCGAAGTTTGTCCCAGAGATGAGCGAGTATGTGGGCACCTTCCTGGAGGGATGCCAGGATGATCCTGAGCGGCAGCTGGTCGTGCTGGTGGCTTTCTCATCCATCACCAACCAAGGTCTCCCTGTCATGCCTACCTTTTGGCGTGTCATACGGTTCCTAAGCGCCCAGGCGCTGCAAGACTATGTGGCCTGGCTGCAGGGCATGTTTCTCCAGCCCAACCTAGACTCCTTGGTTGACTTCAGCACTGCAAACCAGAAGAAAGTCCAGGATGCTTCGTTTAATTCGTGAGTGGCCCAAGGGGTTGGGGGCTCCAGATTAAGGAGCCCTGGATTGCAGTGGTGGGGCTCCAGACCACAGAAGGAGGAAGGGGAGGAACCTTAGCTCTTAAAAATGGCCTTGGTCTGTCCATGACGATGTTCACAGCACGTAGTCTTGGCTTCTTGTGAGGATGAGGCAAAGCAATTCCTAGTTTTTGTCATCCCTGAATGTCTTCCATGGTGTTGGTGTTTGCTCCACAGGCCTGAGCGGGCTATATTCCGGCTACGGAAGTGGATCATCCATCGCCTGGTGAGCCTTTTGGACACCTTGCACGTGGAGAAAGCAGAGGCCTTGATCGAGCAGGTGGCCAGGTGTGAAATGTGCTCACGCCCCAGTAGTCACCAAGGAAAAAGGCCCTTTGCCCCATCCTAGCATGGTCCACCCTGGAGCCAGAAGCCTTTGGGTTGAGTCATCATTGTGGAATAGGCACAAAGAAATTTAGGGACATTCTTTGGGGGCCTGTGAAGGGAAGCAACCGAAAAGTTAGGGTTCCAGGAGCCTAAACACTTGCTCCATGAATCTTGTAGGCAACCTTGGCCTACCCGTGGTTTCAGGAAAGCTGCTTGCCTGGCACCTCCCACCTCTGTGCTCCACAGAGCAGGACTTGACCCCACCCACCACTACCGTGGTCACAAGAGCCAACTTCACTAGCCCCCTGTTCTCAGACCCAGAGCTTGGCTTGGCCACTGGTCACACCGCCTTGCATCTGCCTTGGCTTCGGGAGGGGCCCTGGTTCTCAGAGAAGCAGTCCATGCTCATCATTGCTTAGCTGCCTCTGGCCTTGCCCTGTTGGGTCCTGGGGGACTGTGCCCAACACATAGCTCCTCCTCCCTCCTGGCACACCCTCCGTGGTACCACCAAGAAGGGAAGCCTGTTGGAGTGAATGGCACAAGCTGAGGCAACACTGGGTCTCTCCCAGGTTTTGTTTGTTCCACTCATTCTTTAAGACGAAGAAGCCCACGAGCCAGATCCCAGAGACCAAGCAGCAGTTCTCCTTCCCTGTGGACAGCCGGACCCGAGAATTTTTCACCAATGCCTTCTTCAGGTGGGCTTTGGGCAGCCTGGAAAGTCCAGGGTGGTGAGGCGGCCCTGAGGGTATTTGCTCCCTCCTGTGCTAAGCTGGGGGCAATAGCAAGCACCAGGTAGGTCCAGAGGCCCGGGGTCATGCCCTGAGGTGGGTGGAGAGGGGCGTGTCTGCCTGCAGTGCCCTGACTCCAGCCTCACTGTCGCCAGCCTGCTACAGACCCTCAGCACAAAATCAAGGCACGTACCAGACCAGGCCCAAGGTGGGCGCCACTGGATCTACCGCCTGGTGCAGTTAGCAGACACACTATTGAATCACAGCCGAAACGTGGCCATCATCACACCCTTCACGGCACAGCAGCGCCAGGCCTGGGACCAGTGAGGCGTGGGACATCCGCGGTGGGTGGGACACGCAGGTGTGGTGGCAGTGGCAGCCTGCAAACACATCTGTCTCCCCGTGGCCCCAGGATGCTAGAGACGCTGAAGGAGCTGGAGGCCCGCTCCTCAGAGACCAAGGCCACCGCCTTCCAGCACCTGTTGCTCCTGGTGGGCATCCACCTCTTCAAGGTACAGTGGCCTAGACGGAGGCATTTAGGAACCTAGGGTTCTGGGGCTTGATGGGCACCCTACTGAGATGCTTGGGGGCCAGGGAAGGCCCCAGGGGGATGAGGTAGGGTTTCCTGGTCCATCCTGGAATGATAACTCAAGGAATAATTACCATGTGTACTTAGAGGCACCAGCCAGCATCCCAAGCATCCCCTACAGGGCCACCCTTTACAGTCCCCAAAGCTGTTAGGCAGGTACTTCCCCCCGATTGACAGGTAGGGAAGCAGCAACCTGCCACACACAGCAAGTTGCTGGAATTCAAACCACCCCACAGGGCCTCCCCAAGTGGTTTACAGAACGGAAGTGGTGATTCTGAAGTGAAGAACTCGGCACCCGTGGGCCATGTTGTATGGGAGTCAGTTTGCCATGCATGGTGGCTTGCACTTCTACTCAGTTGAGTGCAGGACGCTGAAGCAGGAAGGTTGCTGTGTAGTGAGACCCGATCAGAAACTCGAGAGGAAGGGAAGGGGGCTCAGAGTTTAATTCTCACCCCACTCAGAAGCAGTAGTGGTAGCCGAGGTTAGTATTTTTTCTTTTTTGTGAGTGCTTAGCAAAGCTCTTTTGTCCTGTCCTGTTCTGTGTCACATTTCTGTAACTCGTACACCTACTAATGAGTTCTGAAGCCACATTTCCTTTCTGTTCTTTCCAACAAGAAGCATTGATTGCATTTGAAGTTCAGCACCAGCAGGACTTCTGCCCCTGTTTTTCCCCAAAGCCTTAAGCCCGTATTTTTCTGAGGAGTTTCCCAGGAGATGCCCAAGGCTCTCAGCAGGGCGGCTTCAGTCTTACTGACCTGAGGAGCAGGCCCCTCGTTTGTTTGCTTCCTTCTGGCGCTGTGGCTGTGGTTTTTGCTTCCAGTACCTGGCATCAAGCCTTTGATAGCAGCAGGGCCCCAGGGACTGTCGGACACCTGAGTATCCTGCCTCAGACCTTGGGATCCCTGAGTTTGACTGTTTACTGGAAGTTGCAGGTCAGGGTGTGTCAGATCCTTGGAGAAAAGTTGCAGCCCAGAGAAAGGTAGCTGTCAGTTCACAGGCATCTGGACACTGACATCCTGGCTGCGGTGAGGGGATGGTCTGCCTTGCAGCTACTGCAGATTACAGAACGTTTTCTAGAGTTGCCGTACATACACCCCCTCGGTGGTGCCTGGGACGCAGATTCAAGACTGTCTCTAATGCTAAGCCGGATGTGGAGCCCTGGGAGACTGGGACCTCCTGGGTTCTGTGCTGTCTGGGGTTCCAGTCCTATGCATACATAGGAAGCTGGGGAAGCCACTAGCCCTAGGCTATCTCAGGATCTTCTGTTCTACCTGCTGAGGGTGACTGGGCAGAGCAGGCTGGTGGCCAGAACCATTAGGCCTCAGGTGTCAGCTAGTCTCACTTGGCCAGCCCCTGATTTCTGTCCTGCTCTACCCACAGTCCCCCACAGAGAGCTGTGACCTCCTAGGGGACATCCAGACCTGCATCAAGAAGAGCATGGGGGAGAAGACCCGCCGTTCCCGCTCCAAGGCCATCAGTGGGTCGTTGTCGCTGGGGGCAGGGTGGGAAAGCCATGTCCTTGGGCAGAAGAGGGGCCCTGAGCAGGGCTGCCCTGTAAGCCAGCAATGTCCTGTCCTGGCTCAGCCCTCTTCCTTCTTACAGATTCCCAGGAACCACCATGGGTGGAAGTGATGGTAGAGATCCTGCTGTCCCTGCTGTCCCAACCCAGCAACCTGATGCGCCAGGTGGCCCGGAGCGTGTTTGGTCACATCTGCTCCCACCTGACCCCACGTGCCCTACAGCTTATCCTGAAGGTAGGTTGCAATTCTGGAGAAACATTCAGGGATGGGCTCAC
>PVLD010037337.1:0-10327 GCA_004027595.1 Dinomys branickii | reverse complement strand
CTCACCAGCTTTAGCCTTCTTCAGCCTTTCTAGAGCTTCCTGGCGTCCTCTCTTTGATTTTTTTTCTCGCCGAGCTCGAGAAGCTACAAAACTCCCTGAATCTGAAACAGATGAAAAAAAGCCAATTTACATGAGCTGTTACAATACTGCCAGCCATCTCCCTTCAAAACAAATGAATGTGTTTTAGCCAATAATAATAATACACAATCTTAATAGTATACAAATGAAGCCTTTTTATAATGTAAAATAATTCACAAAGCTCATGGCCAAATATACAGATCCTGTGGATTTTCAAAAATCCTAAGACCCAGTTACAACAACTGAAACCAGTGTTACCCTTTTTCTCTAAAAAGAGAAAAATCTGAAATTCAACTGATACCCTGCAGAGAAAGGAGACCAGGCATTAGTTAGCCTCGAAGCCTTCCCATTAGAAATGACAGGCTGCAAATAATCCAGTGGGTCATAAAAGGACTATTCATTTTGTATATGAATCAACACTCAAAAGGATTTAAGAATCATCCACTCGGGCTGAGGATGTGGCTCAGTGGTAGAGCTCTTGCTTCGCATGCACAAGGCCCTGAGTTCGATCCCCAGCACCACATACATAAAAAAACAAAAATAATAATAAATAAATAAAGTAAAAAAAATCATCCACTCTTTGCAAAGTACTAGCTGCTATAAGGGACACAAAGACCAAAATGATATGGTTCCTGCACTCAGAGAACTTAACATTAATAGGAATATAAGTAACAACTGGATCTAAAGCAATATTTACAAGTAATACATATTCTAAGAGTTTAGTTAAAATATCCAGAATTTCAAAGTAGAAACAGAATGAGAGGTGAGAAAATTTAACAAAGGTAGCTCTGAGTATTCATTCTATCACTGATTTTAAGGCCTTTGCTGGTTATGTCATTATAGAATGATAGCAGAAAATTACAAAGGTTAAAATGTGTTTTGTCAAAAATTACTGAAATACCAAGAGGGCCTCTGTTCATCCATTCAACTTTCTATGTATTCATACCTTTGATCATTACAAACTAACCACCCCACACACATACCAAAAAGAATTCATTTACAGAATTAGACTTTCATACATCAACTGATGAATAACCAAGTCAAGACAAAAATGGTGCCTGCAGGACATGACTTTAGGCACAGCATGACTGCCATCTATGTCCGGGAACTTGGTTATTTTATTGTATTTTGTGCTAATTAATTTATTAAAAGAAAAAAATGATAAAAAAGGATAAAATGGAAACAAAGCTTTGTAAATAAGGAGGGGAAGTGGGGTTGAAAGGAGGGGAAGGGAACAGGAAAGAAAGAAGAACCAAGATATATCCATGTACAGGAACAAATTCCCTATGATGAATGGATCATTATGTATATCTAAAATGTACCAATAAACTTAATATTTAAAAAAATTGTATTAAAAGAAACAGATGGAGGAAAACAGACACATTGGTAAGAGGCACCCCAAAAGCTCTAACCCCACTAGAATATTCACATTAAGGTGTCTGACTAAGCATTTAGATGAAATGAAAGATATGATCAAAAGAACATGTACCAAATGCAAGCAATAAATTGTTGAAAACTATATCTTAAAGGTGAACTGTAATTAGGAACCTTTTTCCCCAGCTTTCTGGAAATGGAATCTCTATCACATCTCGGTCTGTTGTCTGATTTCAAGTCCATTTTTAGAAAAGTATTAAGTAAAAATTAAAGAATCCAGGTACTTCATGATGATAAAATCTTGAGTGCAATTCAAATGATTTTTAAAATCTTGAGCAGGCCTAACATGAGCAAGTTTCAGATTATTAAACATGTCTAGTAAGTGTGAAAAAACTAGCCTCACTTTGTTGCCTTAAAGACTCCCTTGACACCTGACAAAATCTATAGGTCTCTAAGGGGGCTTACTCCACAGACAACACTGCTCCATGACACAGGGTTTGAGGTACAATTATTAAGTAAGACAGAGTGGCCTGTCCTCAAGCGGCTCACAGTCAAGTAAAGCAAAAGGACCTAAGACTATCATTGTAACATAAACATGGTACCACAGAAGAGGCAAAACCACACTACAAGCAAACAAAAAGGAGAGAGCCATTAATTTTGCCTCGGAAATCAGGAAGGGTCTCACAGGGGAGGTCTCCGATACAGGCCTAGAAAGAAGGGTAAAATTACTACCTCATCAGACAATAGGGTTATCAAGTGGCATAATCAGAGGAAGACGCATGAGTCAAATTACAAAGAGATGAAAATTCAAAGTGTATTCAGAAACTGAGAGGAAGTCAGTGAAGAAAGTAATGTGACAAACCCAGTTGAGGAGGTGCACGCCTATAATCCTAGCACTCAGGAGGCTGAGGCAGGATTGCCACGAATTCAAGGCCAACCTCAGTTACAGAGTGAGTGAGATCTTGTCTCAAACTGAAAAAAATAATAATAATAAGGTAATGTAACATGAGAGTGTAGACTGAACTGGAAAACAAACAGATTAAGGAGAAGCAGCACATCCCAGTTCTGCCATTTAGTGGGTGACATGAGATCTCTAGTTGACCAGTTAAGCAGTGGACAGCTATAGTATTGTTTTAACCTGCCTACCATCAAAACTGTGAAATTCCTCTGCACAAGGCCTGATATTTCACAGAGCCTATGCCCCACAACAGAAGCTCAAAAAGCCGTTATTCCTTCCCAGACACCCTTGCAGCTAGGTCATAGGCCAGTGATGGTGAACCTTTTAGAGCTTCCAATGATAACAGCTGGCAGAGGCACACATGCCATAGGACTGCTACCACTGGCATATGCACATAAAATAGGCTCAGATTTTAAATCAGAGGCTAATGTCCCAAGGAGGAAGATACCGACTTAAGATTCTAGAAGCAGCAACACATTGCAAATATGGGGGATAGTACCAAGCAATATCCCACTGTACAAGCTATAGCATCAAATACTCGGTCATGGTTGGCAATGACCTTCTCACTGGCCCAGTTCTGTGTACAATTTTAATCACTGTTTCTCACTGAATAACCTCCAGGTTGGCTTTCCTGTTCTTTCTGCAAACAGAGTATTCGAATAAATTCTCTTTCTGTCCAAATCAGATAGAGTTGGTTCCTGGAGCTCACAACAAAAGGACTCTGACTGATGCAGAACCTCAGGGTTCTGACCAAGAAATGAGGTCACCGTGCCTGTTTCATAAAGTTGTAAGGATTAAAGAAGGGTGGCTATCTTACTCTGCACTTAGAAATACACAAGAAAATGATGTCTGTTTGTGTATAAATATAAGGTAGTCAAACACACACACACACACACACACACACACACACACACCACCCAGCTAAACAACCTCAGTGCAGCCTCAGAAAGCAAAAATAAAGCACAGTGGTTTCCTCAGGCAAGACTCAATATAGAACTGCATATAACTGGATGCTTGCCACCTCAATTCCATGAAGACAGAAACCATGTCGACCCCTCATCATAGTGCCAAAGCTTGGCAGAATGCTTATGCCCAGCAAGCACATAATAAATGTTTGCTGAATGAACCACTGTATTTATTTCTTGATTGTTAGAGGCTCCCATCTCTTTTCATATATAATAACAGTTATTTATAGATCTTTCAACTTTTCACAGCTATTGTCATGGTGTTCCACCTTCTAACACTTAAGAAATACAAAGCCTAGATTTTCTTTTTTGGAATATGTTCTCCAGTGCTTCATGGATGTAAGATAGCAAAAAAAAAAAAAAAAAAAGAAGTGTTAAAAAAATCCGGTTACAAAAGTTAAATACTTGCTTCAAAATTACCATCTAGAGTACCTCCACCCTCCCCCAAAGCAGAGACACTAGCCAGCAGCAGTCTTTCAGCTAACAATCTTTCAGTCTGCTCTAAAGGAAAAATTTCCAGTCCCAAGTCCCCAGCAACTACTTAATCAACACCATGACTTAAGAGGGGTCTCAAGATTGCTCAGCATCCTCCAGAGAGTGATTTCTTGATGTTCACAGAGGGCGTACAGGTCTAGGATGAAGGGCTTAGTGGCAAATCACTGATAGAGAGAGGCCTGCAAAGACTGTTCACGTGCTCACATCCTACATCCCATTTGTAATCCAGGCTAGTCGACCCTCCAAAATAAATTGTCTTTAAAAACGAAAGGCTAAAGAACAAACTGAAATTTGTGATTTACAACCAGGTGAATGCAAAGGAAGTTGATTAGGAAGCATATTCTCATTAATGGTGATGTATTTGAGTGACAGATGTGACGTTTCGGCCAAGAAAGTGAAGCATCTGATTTTAAGTTAGAAGTTCACTGAAGTCACACTTTCATTGAAAGCTGTTCAAAAATCAGAAATCAGACAAACTCATTTGCATTCTTCTATTTTTAGAAATAAAAGATTTACCACTGCCAAACTGAGTGATATACAGGGAACCTGAAATACTGCTGAACTGTTGCATTTTTTCCTAAAAACTTCACCAAAATTGGCTAGATCGGAGCACTATTTCTATTACACCACTTAAAGAACTTTCCATAGAAGTATTTGAAAGGAAAAAAAACGATAATGCATAATGTAGAAACCCATTTGAATCTGGTGACAACACTTAGAGCTCGCTTTCCTGTTCAGTTACAGCACGCAGCGATTTTCCTGGGACTTTCTAGAAAAGGAGACGCTATATTGGTCTGTGCCAGCACTGAAGCCGACACTGGGGGTGGGAGCAGCGAAAACCTTCCGATCAAGACTGTGCCCCACTGGGACCAGTCTGGAGGAAGTTGTGCCCAGCACGTGGATGAGACGCACTGAAGGAAACAAAAACGGGTAACGAGACTGTGAGGCAGAGGTGAGGGCGCCTCTCAAAAAACCTTGCAGCGGGTGACTCGGGTTTGTCAAGAGTGAATCGCCCTGCCTGGAAGCTCCTTCTGAAACCCGCAGGGTCCCCACCCAGAACGATCAAGATCTGCACCTAGACCGACCAGGGGGGCGAGCCAGACATGCGCCTCCCTGTGATGAAATAAAGCAAAATCCCCCAACACCTGCAGTCATGCCCCGATCCCCCACACTCCCAAACCGGAGCCCTAAGCGCGGAGTAGTCCCTCACCACTCTCCCTCAGCTCGCAGCCTTCACCATGCACCGGCGCCATGGTCTCAGTCTCCCGATTCCGCGCCAACAAGCCCGAAACTGGCGCGGGGGCCGAGATAGGCGCCAGCCAGAAAGCCAATCAGCGGCTTGGGAGGCTGCGGACTTCCGCCCGGAAGGCCACTGACGTGGGGCGCCATGCTGCGCCCCGCCCCCAGCCTTCCCGCGGGCGCGCGTTTCGCGCCCTGTGTTGACCACTTAGGGAAAAAAAAAGCTCGGGAGAACCCCGAGGAGAGCTGAAGAAAGAGACGGTCGGGCGCTGAAAGGGAGCTTCGGGGAGACTCTGCGCAGGCGCACGCACGATTCTGGGAAAAGATTTGAACGCGCGAGAATAGAGGCTCTCAGGTTCTGAAAGACGGTTTTCCCGGAAAAGAGGCGCGGGCGGGCAGCATGTGGGCGTGGCTAGACCGGGTTCCTCCCAGCCTGGGGAAGCAACCGCCTCCCCGTGCACGCTGAGACATTTGCCCAATACTTTGCCTCTAGGAGCAGAGTGTGAACACAGTCGCTGTGTGTGTGAATAAATGAATGAATAAATAAATAAATAAATTTAAAGATATATGCACTATCTTAACCAAATGACTAAAAGTAGCCTCACTAGTATGCCGCAATCTGACCTCGTATGTCTCCTGATAGATGCACTTGAAAAAGAAACATCACCTGTGTGGTTGCAAAAAATACCCTAACCTGAATCTAACCATAAAGAAACAATCAGGTGTGTTGAAAGTATGTAACAACTTACAGACCTATTCAAGGTGTAGAATGACCTAGAAAGTATCTGGCCTGGATGCCTCCAAAATGTTAACGTTATGAAAGACAAAAAGGGCATTAGATTCTTGTACAGTGCATGTAATATATGTACTTTGTTTTATCTTTTTCAAATTAGATGTAACATTTCTGGTTGCTTGGAAATTTTTTTGCTTTATAATTCATTTAATATGATAGGATATGATTGATACATTGTGATACATAACACAGTAATTCACACTTTGATGCACTGTTTAAGTTCTACTCCAGAATTATGCCTACATTTCCCTTTTAAAAATTGTTAGAAGTTTTAGAGTTTTATAATTAAATTTATTCCTCACTGGAGGAAACCATTTTGGCTAGGCATCAGTAAGAACCAACTCTTTCCCATACCAATTTCACCTGTTCTATCATTTTATTCATGGAAGCTTAAAACCAAGGGTTTCAAATCTTATTTCTTTTCCATTACTGCTATGGTCTGAAGGTTTGTATCCTCCCAAAATTTATATGGTGAAACCTAATTACCAGTATGGTAGTATTAGGAGAGGGAGCCTATGGAAGGTGATTTGGTCAAGGGGGAGGGGCTAATGAATGGGATTAGTGTCCCTATAAGAGTCCCCAGAGAGTTACCTTATTATTCCTGCGATGTGAAGACACAGCAAGAAAGTGACCTCTGTGAACCAGAAAGCAGACTCTTACCAGACCCTGAATCTGCTGGCACCTAGAATCTTGTCTTTCTCAGCCTCCAGAACTGGGAAAAATTAATTTGGTTCTTTACAAGTCACCATTAACAATTTGTGGTATTTTTGTTATAGCAGTATAAACATAGTAAGACAACTACAGACTTAATTTGGGGGCCAGTACCTGTAGAACACTTTCATCACATGATATGACTTCTGGACCTGCACATTCATCTTACAACTCCTGATAAAGCCCCATATGAAAGAGGGATATTCTTGGAAGCTGTTCCTAAACCAGGACTTCTATCAATAATTTATATGTTTGTGAGAGTCTCTTCAACCTGCATAAACAAGTGACACTGATAAACTAAATGCAACATCAATTTAACTTCTGCATAGAGTAATCCCAAAATGTCTGTGCCCATTCCAGCACCACCAGGAAGAAAGGGAATTCTATCAAAAGGACAGGTGAAGCTGATTGTTAAATCTTCAGGAGCTTTGTAATCTGCTTGTTAAACTGTCAGTAAGCTGAAATCAGCCATAGTTGTAGTATTTATAACATGAGAATTAACAATTGATACAAGTCAGAACTTTTTTCTTTTTAGGAGGAGCGAGATTACCAGCAAACCAGAACAGAGTCAGAATCTGGCTTCTTAGTGTCCATGCAGCTGCCATAACATCCTCTAGCTGCCTACCTTCAGACTTCTACATGGCTGTTATGGTTGATACATTGTGTCAACTTGGGGAGTCCAGAGGTTTGGCTGAGTGATTCAGCAGGAAGCCAGGGTGCTTACTTTGTATACATCCTGAGCCTGTGGAAGTGGAGGGCATGGAGGTTGTGTGAGAGGTACACGCCCCCTGGGTGGGGGTAGGCTGTTTACAACGTAGGGGAGAAAATGAGGCTGCATGCAGCAATTCCTCCCTTTGGCTCTGGTTGTTTTTCCTGTGCTCTGCTGCCATGAATGTTTGACCTCTGCCATGTGCCACTCTGCCTCTGAAGCAGCCAAGTATGGACTGAAACCTCCACAAACTGTACTAAATAAACCTTTCCTTCCTTCATTTTGGGTGTTGAGTATTTTGTCTCAGCAAGGAGAGAAAAGTAACCAAGACAATGGCAAAGAAATAAATAGTAAGCATATTTAAAGATAATGTTTGTGAGTTTCTCTTACATTTAGCCAAACCTGATTCTGTGAATTATACTTATTTTACTTTATTTCTTTAAACTCAGTCTAGTAAACAGCAGATGGGGATCCAACCCTGTTGCTTCCGGGTAGCATTGTCTTCAGAGCCACAACAAAGGCCCTTGTCCAGACCACCTGCAATGGCAGGTATGGCCAGAATACCCTTTATGAGATGTGATTTTTCAGTGATTTTGGCTTAGCATCTCCCTTGTGCCTGGTTCTTCTGGTCCCCTCATAATTCTGATATTCTCTCACCAAACATTTTTTTTTTTTTGGTCCCAAGAATCAAACTCAGGATCTCACGCTTGCCAGGCAGACACTGTGCCACTGAGCTATATCCCCAGCCATCTCACAAACTTCTTTTCCTTCTCCCCATCCTCTTTTTTTCTTCCTTTGCTCCCTTCTCTTAAATCAGAAGTGAGTTTCTGTTGCTTGCAACTAATATCCCTGGCTGACATACCATTCTATTTCTTTGCTTTAGTCTCATTCCATACTCAGGAATCCCCTGGTTAGGATTTCAGATAAATCAGGACAGAAGAATGCTAGGTACAAGATGAAAGCATTCCAGCACTCCGGAAATGATGGTCTCCACAGTCAATTAGTAGGTGCTTATTCTAGTTAAAACATGTCTCTTAGGAGTTTAAAGAAAGTAGGACTGTCCCCAAGAGATATCTGTGGTTGTCCTAAGGGAATCTAGTCAGCGTGCATAACACTGAAGACAAGACCCTGGGCTACAAAGACCAAAAAGAGGCTGACGGGAGAAGCCTTTCCTACAAAAAGCCAGCACTCGGCACTCCCAAAGCACAGTACCACACCCATACCTTCTCTAACTAGGGAACCTCCCCATAAGGCTTGACCTTCATGAATACATCTGACTTGTCTCTCACAGTATGAAAAAGTAAATTCAACATTTTTGTTCATTCATCCCTCTCAGACAAAATAATCTTTTTGAAGATAGAGTTTTCTAGATCTATTCAATTGAAAAGAGGGGGAGACACACTCCAATTAGCCATTAATCATCCCACTTTGTAACCATTCCTTTCTCAGATCTGTTAATAACAACTCAGCTATTATTCCAAAAGAACCAATAGAAATTTAAATGTGTGCTATCCATGTAGATATGTTATCATACATTATATCCTGTGAGATTTAATCTTGGATGAAGACTAGAATATAAAACAGTGAGTTTGGAGGCTATATTCGTTAATGATTTGAATCCTATCTGCCATCTCCCTCGTGACCTCTAGACAGAAAATTTATTTTCTTAGGATAATCATAGAAACTAATTAACAATAGTTAGGCATGCTGGCACACAGCTGTAATCTCAATATTCAGGAGGCTGAGGTAGAATCACTATGAATTCGAGGTCAGCCTGGGACACATAGTGAGTTCAAGTTCAGCATGAACTATATTCACAGCAAGACCCTAAAACGACAAACAATAAAAGCAATAAAACAATAAAAATAAAAACAACATACAATAAAAATATATTTGCATATATTGTGTGCACTAATTAACTAAAGAGCACTAATTAAATTAAGTACCTAGACTGCAAATTAACCATATTCTGGTTCCTCTTTTATGTGGAGCCAATTTGAGGCACCCAGGCCAATGCATCTGTGTTCCTTCCTCAAAGCCACTAGTGTGTGATGCCCATGGTCCCACTCGTCTAGAAAACAGTGTTCGAGCTGTACCCTCAAGTGATTCAGCATGAACTACTGATCAACTGATCAATGGGCAGAACCTTTGTGATAACAGCCTCGGCTCACACCGTAAACATTACATGTTATTGTGAATAGTACCTATCGCCAAAGACAAGTAGCTGTACTAACGCTTCAGAACTTTCTAAATGAGCAGCCAAAACTAACACTTATGAATGGAAAATTAAAACTCATCTGGGAAGTATTAAAGACATTGAATGAGGCTAAGAAATATGAGTTAGAGTGTTGATCATGTGATTAGTTGATAGTGAATTTCAGCAAAGAATCCAGCATAAGGGTTTCACAAGTTACATCTGGCCAGTGTTCTATAAAACAGTGGTTCTCAGCCTTCGCTGCAAATTAAGTTCATATGAACAATTCTTCAAAATTTCAATACCTAGTACCTTCTCAGATGTATTAAACTCGAATTTTTTAGGGTGGGATTCCAAAACACAGCCAAAGTTGAGAACACATGGTCTAGATGAGGCATTGCTAAACCTTCAGCAGCATGATTAACCTGGACAGAAATATTCGGTCAGTCAAACAATACCTGATCACAAGTGCATGGACATGCCTCTTGCATAAGGAAAGAAGGTTCATCTCCCACCTGTACCATAGGATTTAACATTATGGCTTCTTTTGGATCGAATGCCATCTTAGTTACCCAAATATTTAAAGCAAAGTCAGCACTAGTTTTATTAGAAATAATACAAAAGATTCTGCCTTTGTTTGTTTGTTTGGTACCAAGAATCTTACTCACAACCTCACGCTTACCAAGCAGGTGCTGTGCCACTGAGCTATATCCCAGGCTCTGCCTTTGTTATTAAGCATCTGTCACCAACTGAAATCACAGTCTAACATTTCTATGGTTTGGGTTTTAAAAATGGAAAATTCTTTTTAGTT
>PVLD010037336.1:0-10328 GCA_004027595.1 Dinomys branickii | reverse complement strand
CTAGGAATTTTCATCTGCAGAGCTACGTCATTTTTGCTTGTCATGATTTCTGTAGGGGTAATCATGCTCTGCATCCTTCCTTAACTGTCCTCTGTGGTCAGGACACACTTCAGAATTGCAACACACCGCTGTGAATAAGACTTTTGCACTATGGTGCATGCAGTGTTCTGACTTCTGCATTATGATTTGCTGTTTGGATTGTTTTGTACTGTACCCAGGTTGTAGTTTGAGACCTCTTAGAATATTGTATAGGAAAAGTGAGTATCTTCCTGACCACAAATGGAAACTATGATTGGCAGTGTGATTTGTCTGTGACTGAACCTACTGAACCGATTTGCCCAAGTGTACCGTGCCCTTTTCGCACTTAGGTTTTGGCTGCTCTCATTCAAACCAGATTCTACGGTTAGTATAGTTTCTCTTCGCTCATAAACAGAGCCCTCATGTAACACTCTGAAGGGTCGTGCTGCAGTTCTTCTTTCTGCCCTTTGTCAGTTGTCGAAGAATTCTGGCCTGTCATTTGTTCCACACCCCTCCCATTTAACCAGTGTGAAATACAGAATTTCAAATCTGAAAGCCTGAATTTAAGCCCTAGCTTGCTACTTTCTATTCCTCTTTAGGAATGCACTTCGTTTTAAATTTAATTTTCTACTTTTTTTTTCAGTGCTGAAGATTGAACACAGGGCTTTATGCATGCTTCTAAATCTTATAAAATTAAAATATCTCTTACAGAGTAGATAGCAGATTAAACGGGAATGCATATGAAAAAGCCTTGAGTCTGTAAAGCAATATGCAAACATTAATTTTATTTTCACTTTCCTCATTCTTTTCTTGCTAAAGAAGTTGCATATAATCACTGTGACTTGGAGTAGCATCTTAAATGACCCTGGCAGGTCTTTGAGCAGCTTTGACTTTTGAATGACTGGGTAAGCTGATGGAGGTCAGAGGGAGCAAGACTTGGCAGGGCTGTTCATAGATTTTTCCACTTTGTAACAGAAGCTCCCTTCCTCAAGGACAGGGAAAATGTTTATTTTCTTTATACTGTACCTAATGTGTCGTCTGTCTAATTAGAGTGAATTGATGCTAATTACTGTGACTGCTGCATTAGAGCCACTCCCTTGTTTTACCTAGGATAAAGCTTCTTTAAATTGAGTAGATTAAAATTCTGATATAAATCATAATTCATTTCAGTAGCCAGGAAGATAGTTTATCACTTTTGCCCAAAATGTACAATTTTGCTTGATGTAACCTTAATGCAGCATGTTGTCTTCACCTCTCAGGAGTTGACCGCATATATAGACGCTTTTTCTGGCTGAGTTTCCAGAAGCAAAGCTCTCCTCAGTGTAACTCTCATTCAGCTATGTGATCTCTACTACCTATACCCATCTTCGCTGACTACATTTTATCCCAAAGGAGTAGAGTGCTGTCATGGCCTCAGCTCATGTCAGTCAAGTTACTCAACTGAATGACACTGGAAATATGTTTTGAAAGGACTAGAAATATTTTGACAAAAGTGAGTTATATTAAACATTAACCACTTTCACAAATTAAAGTTATTGTCCTCATAATCTTATATACTCTGTAACCAGAAGTTGTAATTGTTTTTTGTCAGTATTTTAGAATTTTTAAAAAAGAATTTAAATTAAAAATTCAAGAGAGTGTGGTGGCCCACGCCTATAATCCCAGCATTTGGGAGGCTGAGGCAGGAGAATTGCTGTGAGTTTGAGGCCAGGCTGGGCTACAAAGTGAGCTCAAGGCCGGCCTGAACTGTATTGTGAGACTGTCTCAAAAAGACAAAAAAAATTTATATTGGGTTTTTGTTTCCTTTTCAAATACATTTCAGGGATTGGGTGTAGCTCAGTGGTACAGCCTAGCATTGCTGGAGGGCTTAGGTCAGATGTCTGGTAGCACAAAAACAAAAATATTTCTTTTAAAATAAAATAGTATTTGGACTTTTGCAAACATTATTTAACAACCTTCCTTTATCTTATTTGGTGTGATGGCACATGCCTATAATTCTAGGTACCCCTAGCTCAGTGCAAAGGCCCGGGAATCAATCATTGGTACCATTAAAAAACAAAATCAAACCATAAAACTTTCCTGACTTCCCCTCCCCCACTCTCCCCGTCTGCGTGCATGTGCGTATGTGCACGTGTGTGTGTGTGTGTGTGTGTGTGTGTGTGTGTGTGTGTGTGTCTGATGTGTGTGTATGTGTGTGTGTTTAGCCCAGGGTCTTATGCTAGGCAGGTGTTCAACTACAGAGCTACACCCCAAGAGCTTTCTTATTTTGAGAAAAAAATCATCACTAAGTTGCCCAGGCTGCCCTCAAATTTGGCATTCTCCTGCCTCAGCTTTCCCAGTACCTAGCATTTCAAGCAAGGACTATAATAGATACCTCTCAACACAACATAAAAGTACCTGATCTTGGAAGAGCCTTTTTTTCTGGTGGGTGGGAATTGAACCCACAGCCACTGCCTCCTACAGTTAGAAACAGTGGCGCTGAGATGTCACTCCCTTTCCTCCGTTTAATCCAAAACAGCACCCTATGACTAGTCCTGCTTCCACTGTCCTAGGAGGGGTAGAAAGTAAAATTGCAGAAGTTTAGGAGATTTCTGATGCCCTAGGCTAGAGCACATGGGCATTGAATCTCCTATCCTGATCTGGTCACATTTACCCTATTTCCACCTCATAACAGCCTCATAAATGTTCACTATATCTCATAAATATAACTACGATCAGTCAATTCTAGGGTAAGCATGCGTTCTAAGAGCCCTTAAGATGGCTCAACACCCTGTCAGTCATTCCTGTCAATCATGCCTACAGATCAGTGGGAGACACCTAAAGTAGAGATGTGTGGCCTTTAAATTCTGAAAGCTTGGGCTGGGGATATAGTGCAGTGGAATAAGCGCTTGCCTAGCAAGCACAGGGTCCTGAGTTCAATCCCCAGTATCGCAAAAATAAATAAATAAATAAATAAAATAAATTCTGAAAGCTTGTGTTATCAGCCCTCCTTTTCCTGTTACTGTTGCTACTTTTGACCCGTATGCAGTGCTTTTCTGTCATCCTGGCATTTTTATTGGTCCGTATTATACCTTTGTTCGCATGGACTGGCCCTGAGCACAAGTTCTCATGACTGTCAGTAAATTTAGCTGCTTAGTATTTTCTACTAGGTATATGCTTGACAATTCTTTCCTCAGTGTATACTAGAACCTGGACTATTTTTGGTCTGTTCCACTTCTGCCCAAGATATTTTATATGAATCTTTCCATTAAGTATTTTATAGGAAAAAGTAAGATAGTAGTTTTCAGATGTCTTTTTTACTGAAGTGTTCAAAGTGTATGTGATATTTCTGGACGTGGCGGCACCTATCTGCAATCCCAGATACTCCAGAGGCTAGTAAAGGAAGATTGCAAGTTTGAGGCCAGCCCAGATGACATAGTGAGATGCTGTCCCAAACTAAAATTCACAAATGCTTTGGGCATGTAGCTCAGTTGTAGAATGCTTGCTCGGCGTGTGTGAGGCCCTGGGTTCAATTCCCAGCAGTGCCAAAAAATGGTAGGTTTTTTCTAATATCTCTGTTTGTTTAGGGTTCACTGAAAATTTCATGTGCTCTAAAAAACATTTGAACAGAATTTGCTGTGTGAAGTCTACTTGAATCTGCTGACATTTAACTGAAAATTTTTTATAGCTGATTTATTGTTTCTTAAAATTCATTGTTTTTAAAAGTTTTGTAGATGTCTGCTTTTTAAAAAATTCTGTTCATTGGGGCTGGCACTGTAGCTCTGTGCTAAGTGCTTGCCTAGCATAGATGGAGCCTTAGGTTCCATACCCAGCACCAAACAAAATCTGTTTGTTTTAGCAGCTTAAAAATCTTTTGGAAGGTGCTCTCATAGTATTGCTGTGAATTTTAACATCCTCCTAGTTTGATGTTCAGAAATGTTCTAAGAAATTAGTGACATGTCGCTAATGGAAATTTCTGTTACATGAGTTTGGAAAAAAACCCTCAATTTTGATAATCTGAAGGGCATCAACTGTGATTGTACATCATGCTTGGGCTGTAAGGAATTCTATGGCCTAATAAGATTTAGTTATATGGAGGATCTGGAGTTCAGATGCTTTAGAAAACAGTGACATCATTTGTACAGATTCAATAACTGATTAGTGTTGTCTGCAATTGGGCATGTCATTTTTTCCTCACAAAATAAGGTCAGGACTTCAGAACCAGCATAAATTAAGTCAGATGCTTGAAAATATTAGTAAATATTTGGCTTTTATGGAACACATGTTCACAGTTCTTCAGAATTTCTACTTTTTTTGGTTTTAAAGACTTTGTTTTATAGCTTTAAGATTACCTATAACAACACTGTTGTTTGTGGTGGGCAATACATTTTGCTTTCTGAGAATGAATAATGCTGATTAAATTGTAAACAAGTGACTTTCAGGGAATACACATTTTGTTGAAAACTGTACCATACCATAGCTAAAAGAAATTTTTTTCCAGTTTTTACCCTAAGCATTATTTCAAGTTTCTTCATGTTATAGTAATTTGGCCAAATATCTAGGAACACGTTTCCAAACAATTTGCTATTTTTAACAAATGGTGATAGTTCATAGCATATTCATCATTCAGTGTTATTTCAGAAATTGTTGAAAACCTGATCATAACAGATGGTTCATGTAACATACCTGTGGCAATTGATAGACTATTCAGGGCGATGGCAAATATCAACAGAGAATTTATGCATGGAGTACAGGATGCTCAGGTTGGTATAAAAATAATTTTGTTGGCTGGGTGTAGTAGCACATGCCGGCAATTCCAGCACTGCAGAGGCTGAGGCAGGAGGACTGCTATGAGTTTAAGGCCAGTCTGGGGTACAAAGTGAGTTCAAGGCCAGCCTGAACTGCCTAGTGAAACCTTGTCTCTAAGGATTAACTGTCTGACTAAATTTGCATGTCTGTATATGGGTCCATACATCTACAATTCGAAGATACCAATAGATAAAGCAACAACTACTGTTGAGACCATATCACCTTGTCTATAGATTAGTTGTGATTGTACTATTTTCTATGATAATTGGTGTCTGTTTGTCAATATGTTTTTGTACTTTTATGTTTCTAAAATAAAAAAAAAAAAAGAAACCTTGTCTCTAAAAGACTAATAAATAAGTTTTTCTTTTTTGGTACCAGGAATTGAACTCAGCACCTTGCACTTGCCAGGCAGGTGCTTATGCCACTGAGGTATATCCCTGGCCCAAGACTAATAAATAATTTTGTTTGTGTTGAGTATTTTTTGGTGGTGGGATTGAACTATATTAAGCTTTGATGATTTGTTATTTTAACTAATGTATAAGTAAAAAATAGTTTTGTGTTTAACCATTTCTCAACATATAGAAGTATTTTTTGGATTTTTTTTAAAGAGCAAAAAACACTAAAAACAATGACACCGAATTTCAAATCAAGATAGAAGGAGAGTGACAATGGTTAGTACATTGCTTATTGTTATCTTCAAAGTAGTTGCTCAGATTACGAGCCATAGGCATGAAAAATTGATCAAGTGATATAAGCACAAACTTTTCAATGCACTAATAGAAATTAGCAGTATAGCTATCTTAACCATCTTGTGTATGTGTGTGTATATATATATATATATATATATATATATATATATATACTTTTCCTTTACAAAAGTATATATTCCTATGTACTTCTCCTTTTTTCCTTTCCCACATCCCAGTTTCTCTTTCCTTTTGAACAGTTTCTTCTCATTTCCCAATATCTATTGTCTCCCTAGTGTAAGAAGCTGAAAGAATAAATAGAAGCCAAAATGGATTTTTGTTGAAGTAAGGTCCTGCTATGTTGTCAAGGGAGGACTTGAACTCAGGATCCTCCTGCCTCAGCCTCCTGAGTAGCTGGATTACAGAAATGTGCTTACACACTCAGCTCTATTTCTTTTCATTTTAAAGCTTAATTGGATTTTGAGGGAAGAAAAGAGTTTTAGAAACCAAGGGAAAAATTTGTGCTCAATTCAGTATCTGTTATTTGACCCCTTTAGGCTTTAGTTATTTCATCTGTTAAAAGTTAATGCTGTAATAATTCTTACCTCCCACTGTTATGCATAAAAAAACCAAAATAACATATATAAGGTCCTAGGCACATTATAGTCACAAATAATAGTTCTCTTTCCCCTCCCTTTGTAGCAAAGTAGGAAAGTACTTAGTAGTGGGGTACCCAGTTGAATATAAGCCTTAGAAGTTGGATTTCAGAGGGAAGGGTAATTTTTCTAATGTTTGAAGGAAGGTCTTTCAACGTGGAAATTGTCTTAATTCTTTAACACATTTTTGGGAACATTTACTTGGCAAATACTTCCATTTTTGTGACTGCTCAGAGAGAAGGATAAAAAGAAAGTTTACTGCCCATCTCTTTCCCTTTTAAAAAATGCAATAGTTTTGTCAAGACATTGTGACTATTAATCCTGATATGTCAATTTCATTGGAGTAACAAGTACCTAGCAGATTAGTAAACTACCCTCCTGGACATGTCTGCGTGGCCTTGGGTATTATATACAGTCCCTCCCTGTTCCTTTGTCTCTGGCATAGTTCTAATTTTCTCCAGTTGTCATGAGCTAAGAAGCTTTGCTCTGCCACACTTTTCTATCATGAGGTTCCTATGTACTCAACCTCCAAACCATGAGCTAAATTACACCTTTCTTTCTTTGAGTTGTGAGTGTTGAGTATTGTATCCAGCAATGAGAAAGCTGACTAATTTAGATGTAATTTACATACTGTACAATTTCATATTCACAATTTGATGGTTTTCAGTATTTTGCAGTGTACCTCTTCCCCACAGTGAATTTTAGAACATTTTTGTCACCTCCAAAACAAACCACACTCCCGTTCAGAGGTACTCTTGATTTCCTCCCTTCTCAGTAAGTTGACCATTTTCAGTCCTTCTGCTTCAGCCTCCCAAATTGCTGGGATTACAGATTAGTACCACTGGACCTAGCTCATGTACAGGTTTTTAATTTGTATTTCTCTTAGGAATATATACCTAAGAATAAAATTGCTGAATCCTATGGTAACTGTTTGATGAATCATGGGGTAACTCTTGTTAAACTTTTGTAAAACTGGCAGATTGTTTTCCAAAGTGGATGTATCACTTTAGTGCACACTGGCAGTACATGATGGATCCAGTTTTTTCACATCTTTGCCAACATTTTTTATTATTTGTCTTTTTGATTATAGTTATCCTAGGAGATGTGAAGTAGTATCTCACTGTCTTGAGTATCTTTAATGTTAACTTTTGTTTTTGAGTGCTGGGAATTGAACCCATGGTCTTGCACATGCTAGGCAAATGCTCTACCATGCAGCCAGGTATCATCCCTATTTTTAAAAGAAATTCCAATAAAACATATGTAGCATAAAATTTTCCATCTTAACCATTTTCAGTAGAAAGCTCAGTAGTATAAGTATGTTCACATTGTTATATTGTTGGGCAGCCGTTCTCCAGAACTCTTTTCACTTTGTAAAATGGAAGCTTTATACAATTAAATAACTCCTCTTTCCCCACCCCATGCCCTGGAAATCAACATTCTCCTTTTTATAAGTCTATTTACTATTGACACCTCATAGATGGAATCATGTAGTATTTGTATTTTTGTAACTGGCTTATTTCATTTAGCATAATGTTCTCAAGTTTCACCAGTGTCATTGCATGTGCCAAAATTCTCTGCCTGTTGAAGGCTGAATTATATTCTACTGTACCAATGTACCATGTTTTGTTTATCCACTCATCTGACAATGGGTATTTTCTCCCATCTTTTGACTGATGTGAATAATGCTGCCATGATCTTGTGTGTGTAAGTATCTGTTCACTTCCCTGGTTTCAATTCCTATGAATATACACTCAGAGGTGGAATTGTTGGTAATCATGTGGTAATTCTATTTTTAAGTTTTTGAAGGATTACCATATTCCATAATGGCCATATTATTTTACAATCCCATCAACAGTGTACAAGGCTACCAGTTTCTCCATATCCTCACCAACACTTGCTATTTTCAGTTTTTTGATAGTAGAAACAACAGTGGGTATGAAGTTGTATTTAAGTGAGGTTTTTGATTTGTGTTTCCATGATGGCTAATGCTGCTGGGCATTTCTTCATGTGCTTGTGGATCATTATATATCTTCATTAAAGACATTTATGTTAAGATAATTTGAAAATTTTTAAGTTGGATTATTTTTCTTTTTATTATGAGTAGTAGAATATTTATGTATTACACATACAGACCCCTTATGAGAAACATTGCAAATATTTTCTCCCATTCTGTGGGTTGAGTTGTCTTTCTACTTTCCTGATGGTATCCTTTAGGGAAAAAAAGTTGAGTTTTGATGAAGTTTAACTTATCTATTTTTTTGTCATTGATTATGCTTTTAGTTACATATCTAAGAAGGTTTTTCCTAACTGAGAGTTATGAAGATTTAACCCTATATTTTCTTTTACCAGCTATTTTACAGAGGACTAATATCTAGAATAAATAAATAACTAAAAAATTACACTCCTCCCAACATAAAAGATCTAGTCATAAAATGGCAAATGAAATGAATAGACATTTCACAGAATAAATACAAATGGCCAATAAATACATGAAGTGCTCAACATTGTTGGACATTAGAGAAATGTAAATTAAACAACACTAGAATTTCACCTTACCCCAGAAAGAAATGCTGGCATCAAAAAATCAGATAATAACAACTACTGGTAAGGCTAGAGGCAAAAAGGAAACTTCTACATTGTTGATATAAATGGAAACTCATACAACTTCTATGAAAATTAGAATGGAGATTCCTCAGAAAAGGAAAAGTAGAAATGTAATTTCACCCAACTATTTCCCTTCTAGTAATCTTCCAAAAAGGTTAAAGACATTATATTACAGTGATATATGCATATCTTTATTGTAGCAGTACAATTTATAATAGTTAAATCTTGGAAGCAACTTATATCTTTATCAATATATGAATGGATAAAGAAAATGTGGTATTCCAAAAATCAATAGTATTCCTATACACAAATAACAAACAGACTGAGAGAGAAATTAAGGAAACCATACCTTTTACAATAGCATCCAAGAAAACGAAATATTTAGGAATCAATCTAACAAAAGAGGTAAAAGATCTATTTAATGAAAACTATAGTACTCTGAAAAAAGAGATCGAAGAGGATTTCAATAAATGGAAAAACATTCCCTGCTCATGGTTAGGAAGAACCAACATTGTGAAAATGGCCATACTACCAAAATTGTTGTACAGATTCAATGCAATTCCTATTAAACTACCATCAACATACCTCACAGATCTAGAGAAAACATGCCTTAAGTTCATCTGGAACCAGAAGAGACCGAGAATAGCAAAAGCAATTCTGGGACACAAGGTCAAGTCAGGTGGAATCACAATCCCTGACCGAAATTATACTACAAAGCTACTGTAATAAAATCAACAAGATACTGGCTCAAAAACAGACCTGAGCATCAATGGAACAGACTGGAAGATACAGCCACAACCACAAACACACTCAGCCACCTAATATTTGACAAAGTGGCCAAACAAGCTCACTGGAAGAAAGATAGCCTCTTCAATAAATGGTGCTGGAAAAATTGGCTTGCCACTTGCCGAAGACTGAAAATAGACCCAAGTCTATCGCCATGCACCAAACTCAAGTCAAAATGGATCACAGATCTCAATATTAAAACAGAAACACTAAACCTATTGGAAGAGAAAGTAGGAAAAAACCTTGAAGACATAGGAGTAGGCAGAGAGTTCATGAACAAAATTCAAACTGCAAGGGAAACACTTCAAAGAATCAATAACTGGGACCTCATCTTACTGAAAAGTTTTTGCACATCTAAAGAAATCACCAGCAGAGTAAAAAGAAAACCCACAAATTGGGAAAAAATCCTAACTGGCTGTCCCTCGGACAAAGGCCTTCTATCTAGAACATACAAAGAATTAAAAAACATGTACCTGTACAAATTCAAAGACCCAATCCAGAAATGGGCATCTGAGATGAATACACACTTCTCAGATAAAGAAATACAAATGACAAATAAATATATGAGAAAATGTTCTACATCTTTAGTCATTCGAGAAATGCAAATAAAAACAACATTGAGATTTCATCTCACCCCAGTAAGATTGGCCAGCATCAAGAAATCGTCCAATAACAAATGCTGGCGAGGGTGTGGAGAAATAGGAACTCTTCTGCACTGCTGGTGGGAATGCAGACTGGTGAAACCACTGTGGAGATCGGTTTGGAGATTCCTCAGCAAACTAGGTCTAGA
>PVLD010037335.1:0-10335 GCA_004027595.1 Dinomys branickii | reverse complement strand
TGGCGTCTCATGAGGACAGGAATCCAGCTGTACATGATAGCTGTCCCTGTAATCTCAGTACTCTCACAGGGTCAGGTAGGAGGATCACCAGCAACTTAGCAATGCCCTACCTCAAAATAAAAATTTAAAAAAGGATTGGTGATGTCCACTGATGCAAAGACCCTAGGTTCAATCCTCTCTATCAAAAAAGATGAAAATGGACAGAATCTTGTTGGATCAGATCCCAACCTTATGACTTACTTCTTCAGGAGCCTGTCTCCAAGTACAGTCACACAGTGGGCCATGGCTTCGACTCATGAAACTGGGAGGGACACAAATATTCCAGCCATGAAAGACATTGTATGGCCACCAGCTTCATAAAGTAGCAAGTTATAGTCACCTAACCCTGCATACACCTATTACAGCATCTTCATTCATAACCTATCACACTAGAAACAGTCTCAAAGCCCATCAACTGATGAAAGGATTAGCAGTTTATGGTCCCTCAAAACACTTAAATAGTACTTGTCAACAAAAGGAAGCACACGATTGATTTACATACACCAGTGAGCACAAGGCTGGAGTGTGGATAGGTGTTAACTACAAAGAGTGCTGGGAAATTCTTCGCAGGTGATTGTAATATTTGCTACCATGTTTGTGATGGCTTTTACAGTGCTCAATGCATTTGTCAAAGTCCATAGAACTACACAATTAAATGGGTGGGTTTTACTGCATATTACATACACATAAATATTTTAAAACTAATGTTTGTTCTCAGTGTTATATTTGGGGACATCTAATCTCATTATCTATGGTGCATATTTCAGAGAATTTTAAAGTTTTTCATTATAATGGGATTTTCAATATTAGTTAATATGCACTGAGCTTAATGGAAATATATAATTATGTATAAGTATTTTACATGGTGCAAGTTAAAGTGTATATGCATAATTTTCAATGTTTGAAATTTTTAGACCATGCTTTTCATTTAGAAATTCAAACCCTTAATCATCACTATTCATTTGGGATTACTGTGGTGGATAACTTTTGAGGTATGCGTGAGTACTCCAAGGCAGAGAGTTAATAACATTTTTCTATTTAGAAGAGTTTTAACTACTCTCTTTCATGTTTACTATATTTTCCACAGTTTATTAACTGGTACAATGTTTCTGCCATTAAATATTTTCTGTTCACCAGGGCTCCTCTATTCTCTCCCTTCTCGCTGATTTCTGAGACTAAGAAAAATCTAGGGAAAGGGAAATTGAACAGTCACGATTCCTCAACAGCTGTTTGCACAAGAACTGAAATTCTTCCTTTTTTTTTTTTCTTTGGACTTTTTGAGACAGGGTCTCCCTATGCAGTTCAGGCTGGCCTTGAGCTCACTTTGTAGCCCAGGCTGGTCTCGAACTCACAATATCCTCCCAGCTCAGCCTCCTGAGTACTGGGATTACAGGTGTGCACCAGCCAGAGAACTGAACTTTTACACATCCTATTTTCTGTGTCTAGGCAGAATGCAAACAAGGAACACTTACCACACACACCAGCCTAATAAGGACCTCTGAGGGATCCACCCTGGGGGCACCCTGAATTAGCAACACTGCTCATAGAAACCCTGGCTCCAGGAAGGGAGGATCTATTTTCTGGATCCCAATCCTCCAAGCTTGGACCAGGGAGAGCCAGAGTGTTGATGTCCTCGTCCAGCCCGAGGCAAGGTCTCTCAGTTCTCAGTTCTGGCGGTGAGTTTCCCCTCATCCAGGTCCGGCAGGAGCCAGCAGAAGTGGGGGTTGCGTGAGAGCTTCTGATAAAGGCAGATGGCAGCAGGTAAGGGGCCGGGGAAGCAGGGGAGGGCAGGCTACCTCTGGTTAGCGAGAGCAGAACTACGAGGGCAGGCTTGCACTGAGATTGACCAGAAGCTCAGAGCCAAGTGCTGCGATCCACGACACCAAGGGAGACTCCTCTGTCAGACGTGCCAGCCCCTCCTATTCTGCCCTTATTCTGCATCTTGGTGCCAGCTGTTTCCCTATGTCCACCCACTGTGCCCAGCAATTGCATGCCAAAGATTTCTCAGAACGTGGTTAATTAGATGCCACTCTGAACTCCATAGAGGGGTTTTGACCTGGGCTTGAGTCCAACAACTGAGCAGCCTCAGTTTTGAAGTTCAGGAGCAGAAACAGTGTTACAGGTGTGTCCAATGCTCAGACACTGACACACACGTGTGACTCACAGAGAGTAATGTGTGTTGCTCACATCAACTTATTTGAGACAATAGCAACTAATGTGTTTTGTTCAGACAATATGATTTCCAGCAACTAACACTCCAGGGCTTGCATATTTCACAGAATAAATATTACAGCAAGAGTGCATAGGATCGTTTGAGCTTTATTTTCTCAGTTTTGGACCTTATTAGTAATCCCAGCACAATAGCACAAATTCCTGTGTACATGTGTAACCTTCTTTCTCTCTGATGCACCCTGTATGTCCTAAAGAAAGCAATATTAAAATCTAGGCTGAAGGTACCCTGTCTGTCTTGGTGACACACTACACCAACCCTCTTTTGCCCCGACATTTCTATGGTCTCTGTTGCCTATGTGCCATTGTCAGCATTTTCCAGCTTTTGTTATGGTGCTGTGCCTACTTTAGCTCTGGAAGTCAGTTCAATAACGTGACTTTACATGTGCACACACCCTTCCATGTCACTACTTTATCTCTCACCATGGCCCTCCCCTCTTGTCTCCACATGATGGTTACATTCAACCCTATCCCCCAGATGTCTCCCCACCTGCCCCTGCTTTAGCACCAGCCTGCTTCCAAGGGCAGTTGCTGCCTCTTCCCCAGCTATGAGCTATGGCGGTGACAACTTTTGTATGTCAGTACAGTCTGTTGATTTTTTTGCCATTTCTCCCCTTTTAAAATACATGCATATGTAACTTAGGTTATCTCTCTCTCTCTCTGCCTGGCCCAATAATCATATCTTAGTGGCCACTAAAAGTGGAGGACAAACCACAAGGCAAGATGATCAAAGCCCATGAATTTTCAAAATTCAAAAGCTGCAGTTAAAATTGGAATGTTTATGATGTGACACACACACAGAGAATTTGTCAGTTGGTTATCTTTTCAATAAATGAGGCATGAGGAGCTAGCTCAGTGGTGGAGTAGGGGGGTCAGTTGCACAATGTCCCAGGTTCCTTCCCGGTACTGCAAAAAATAAGAAGAGAGGCAGATTTTTTCCAGCAAATGGTAGCTGATCAAAATAGAGCCTAAAACTAGCCAGGTGAATGGCTCCTTCCAGTTGGAACCACAGTCCCCACTCTAAGGAGTCTGCTGGGGAGGTTCGCTTGCACCTGGGAACGGAGGCCAGCAATCACAGTTAGACCCTGTGTCAAAGAAAGAGGAAAAAGGAAAATACAGCCTCTCTGTCTGTCTCTGTCTCTGTCTCTATCTCTGTCTCTCTCTCTCATGCACACATACACACACATACACACCACACTCACACATGAAACAGAAAAATGGTTTGAGCTTGTTTTGAACTGTCATTATGAGTTTGGGCAAATTATCTAACTTCCTGAATCTTTAGTTGTTAATTATGATACCTTAATTTTTTAGTGTTATATCTTTCAGTAAAAGGACCTACTTATGGTACCTAGCAAATAGAAGCAGAGTTAATAGAACTATGGCTATTAGAAATACAACACTATTGAAACTAACCAGACTTTTTCATCACAATTGCAAATAAGGTAATCCATTTTTAGCTCATTTTCAATCAATGAATAATTGTTCCAAACCTTATTCAGTTTTGCTCACATGTTGACATATGACTATACTGTGTGATGATACTTTCTTCCCTATAGACATGGATGGCGACAACCACACTAGTATCACAGAATTCCTCCTCCTGGGACTGTCTGGGAAGCAAGAGCAGGAAGAAGTGCTCTGTGGGCTTTTCCTGTGCGTGTACCTGGTCACCATCATTGGCAACCTGCTCATCATCTTGGCCATCAGCGGTGACCCTCATCTCCACACACCCATGTACTTCTTCTTGGCCAACCTCTCCAGTGTTGACATTAGTATTTCCTCAGTCACAGTCCCCAAGATGTTGGTGAGCCACATAGTGGGGAGCAAGTCCATCTCCTACATTCAGTGCATGGCCCAGATGTATTTCTTCATCACTTTCAGCAACATGGATGGGTTCCTCCTGAGTGTGATGGCCTATGACCGTTATGTGGCCATCTGTCAACCACTCCACTACACCATGATCATGAGGCCCAAACTCTGTGTCCTCCTGGTGGCCGTCTCTTGGGTCATTACAAACCTGCATTCTCTCCTCCACACTCTGCTCATGGTTCGACTCAACTTTTGTTCCGACAACACTGTGCACCACTTCTTCTGTGATCCCTACGCAGTTTTAAAGCTGTCTTGCTCTGACACCTTTATCAATGACCTGATGGTCTTCACTGTGGGTGGGTTGGTATTTCTGACACCATTTACCTGCATTGTCATTTCATATGCTTATATCTTCACTAAGGTACTGAAGTTGCCTTCAGCTCAGGGCATAAGAAAAGCCCTGTCCACCTGTGGGTCCCACCTCACTGTGGTCTCCCTCTTCTATGGGACAATCCTGGGCATCTATATGCATCCTTCATCCTCCTACTCAGTACAGGACACGTTAGCCTCTGTCATCTTCACAGTGGTGACACCGCTGCTCAATCCCTTCATCTACAGCCTGAGGAATCGGGACATGAAAGGAGCCCTAAGAAAGCTAATTCTCAGATTCTAGAATTAACAAACTTTAGAGCTGAGAGAACTAGTGGAAGTATACATTTCTTCCTTTTTAAAAACAAGGAAACTGTGGCTCAGAATGGTGCAAAACTCACCCGTGACTCTTCCAGTTCTCAGAGAGTAATTAGTGATAAGTGGAGATGATTATGCTTTTAAATTTGAGGCTGACTGATATCATGATCTTTAAACCAGTAATTTGTTATTTGTAAAATGTACTGATTCAAAGGTACTTATTTTACAGACAAAAAAAAAAAAAAACCCCACTGGAGACCAGAGATATTTGGTTGTATGTTTTTGGATGCGTCCAGAAACCCTCTAAGATTCTGGCTACCACAATGATCTGGGAATCCTTAAAGCTGACCCTCCTCTATGCTACCTGTACTCTTCAGTTATCCTGGTACCTGACAAAGGTAACTCACCCATGATGTCTAACTGGTAGCCGTGGATATAGCATAATCAAAAATGCCCCACTGCACTGACTTTGGTCATGGCTGTAGGAGGTCATTTCCTCCTAGGCTGAAGTGTCTGCTCTGTCTCTGACTACTACCGCAGTATCATATGCCTCCCACCCCCACCCAACTTGCTTGTGTCTTATTATTCAGCCTGGGTCCTGGTCAGGAATGCATAGCAGGAAACTGGAATAGCAGCTCTCCTTCCCCGTGGAACTGTTCTATCTCTTCAGGATTTGATGGGCTACAGGAAGAAGAGATTTCCTTAAAGCCAAAGGACCCAGAGTTTCCATAGCACCTCAGGGGCATGGAGACTTGAATTAATTGCGGGATGGAGATTGGAACCCTGATCTTCTGATTCCAAGTCCACAGTTTGTTCTGTTTATAGCACCTGGCAGTCAGGAGTCCCAGCCTCTTCTCTTATTCCCTAGGACTGATTATGCACAAGGTCAGTCCCCGTCTTCTCTTTCCTGGTGAGTCCCCACTGCTCAGACCTCAACTGCCCCCCTAGCCCCCTTGCCCGTCGCTTCTCTCACCCACCACTGCTCTTGTCCCGTCCCTCTATTTCTCCCACTCTGACCCGTCGTGCTCATATCAGCTCCACCCTCCTGCCTCCTGCCACTCACCAATTCTTCTCTTGATCCCCACAGCAGCTGCACAGGGAGTCACACAGCCTTCTGCTTCTCCCAGTGTGTTTCTGTTTTGCACACAGGCTCAGTTTAAGCCTCCTAAAGCATTGATTGTACCTTAGCCAGTTCTAATAGAAAACATGAAAGAGGGCATGAGAAACCCTAGCATGTGCTGCATCAGGAGAAAGCCTGACATGATTGGCCTCACATTGGCTTTGTATCTTCACAAATGTCCAACAAATGTTCAGCATCTCTGCTCACAAGAGAAATACAAATTGAAACAACACAGAGTCCATCTTATACCAGCAAGAAATCAAAAAGTAACAAATAGTGGTGAGGCTGTGGTGAAAAAGGAACTTTCCTACGTTGTTGGAGTGACTGTACACTAGTACAGCCTTTATGGAAATCCGAATGGAGATTTCTCGAAGTAAAATTAGAAATTCCACATACTCAGCGATCCCTCTTGTAGGTATTTTCCCCAAACGGTTTAAGATATCATATTACAGCAATACATGCATACTTATGTTTGTAACAACCTGTATACCTATCAACAGACAACTGAATAAAGAAAATGTATATTTATACATAATAGAATACAACTACTCAGCTATAAAGGCCAAATTTGAGACATCTGTAAGAAAATGAGTGCACCTGGAAAATATATTGTGTTACACAAGCTTAAATACTTTATAGTATCTCTTATATGAGTAAGGGCAAGTATAAACAGCACAATAAAGGATGGACAGAAAGGAACAAGGGGTACATCTCTTGCAAATAGGAAGGAGTCCAAGAGACTAAGGGCAAGAGGCGAGAAAAAGTGGAAGGGAAATAAGTAGAATAAAGAAATGCTCTCTACAGGAACCTAATAACCTCAGTGAATGTAAACATTATATGCCAAAAATAGGTAATAGGTTTAATAATGTCAATAAAAATGGAAATAGAGGAGGAGAGTGGGCATGGGATAAAGAGAGGGGTATTAAAAAAAAAACAAGCTGTATTATGTACATGTATGCACTCCCTAAGATGATTGTAAACTGATGTATTGCAAACATGTACTAATAAAAAAAGAAATTTATTAAGATGTTTTACCATATTAATATGCCTAAAGACATACCATATGTCTATCTGGTTGAATGCTGAAGGATTTCTGAAATACCCCCAATTGAAACACACAAGGAAAGAGGAATTTATTGTTGTTGCCTTAACATTTCAATGTATATGCACTTATGTTCTAAAACCAGCTTTTTACTTAATGAGGAAGCACTGAAGACATTCCCACAAAACTCAGTAAGAAGATGAGAATACCTAATGTCACCTGTAGTATTTAATATTCTAACTAAAGTAAAACCCAATGCAACTATTAGACTAATGGAATTAGAAAATAAAGAGCAAAACTATCTGTATCTCTAGAGGAGCAGAATTAATATGAATTATATACTTAAGCAAAGGGATTTATTAGATAGGCTCTCAGGATCTGAGGGGGAAGAGTCGCAGTGGCCACCTGCAGGTGCAGAGTCAGAAGCATTCAAATGACTATGCCTACATGGGAGAATGAGAGGAGTGAGTAACAGTCAAAAGTCAAAGGCCAGGGTTGGAGAACTTTTGGGAAGGTTGAAGGGCTTATGGAAAGGTTAAAGGACTTTTGGGAACATGGCAGAGTGGTGAGCAGCTGATAAAGAGCCTCTCTGAGATTTGGTGTCCAGACTCTGGAATATAGCAACATGAGGAAGAGAAGAAGGAAATGGGGCCTGGGGATCTAGGAAAGATCTGAAGTGAGAATTGAAGCTCACAGTGAAAACAAAAAGAGAAACTTCAGTGAAAAGAAGGAGGTAGCAGGCTGCACTTTGTCCCTGAGCCCAGACTCACTGCATGAGAGGGAAGGCTTGAACCTGCAGGTGCACATTGATTACTGGCAACCCCACAGCCCTCCACAGAGAAACGCACCAGGGGAACGGAGCTGTGGACACAGTGGACTACAGTGGCTAGTGAGTTATTCAGGTTCAGGTGTCCCATAGAAGAGAGCGATTGGCCGGGAGCCATCTTGGAGAGAGGCCAACTGAGCTTGAAACTCAGAGCAGCTGCAGGCTGGCTTCATCTAGTAGCTCCTAGTAAAGTCCAGCTCCAAAGGAGGCACGTGGACTTCTGCAGGCTGAACCGGTCTGGTTCCAGTCTTATGGCCAGAAACCCACCTGAACGTCAGTGGAAATTAAAGGTGCAGGCTCACTGGAATTATCCATGACCCTGCTGTAAAGCTACTGCTGGCTTGCTGGAATGAAGAAACACGGATATGGATTCTGAATGACCAAGCTGCCTATCAGTGACGGCAGAGACACACCCTGAAGTGGACTTTTGAAGTGGACTTTTTCTTCCTCACTTTTAATTTTTCTGTTTCTTTTCTCTTCATTGTTCCTGTTTTACACGAGTGTAAGGATGGTTTCAGCTTTCTTGCTGACAGTGTTCTGTCCTTCCTCTTGTTTCCGTCTCTCTCCCCCCTTCTGTCTCTTCTGTGTCCGTTTCCCAAAGTCTAGGCGCTCCTCCATTGTCCCCCGCCTGCTTCTCACCTCCTCCCGTACTTCTGCTTTTCTCCCTGCCCCCTTTAAACGTTCTCCCCTGAGAGGAAAACTGCCATATTAAGGGTTTATTTACTGCACATACTTTCTGGTTCATTTTAGGTTCTGTTATATGACCATAGATTTAGTTCATATGGTTAAAAGTGAAAAATTGATAGTTACCTCAGTTTGTCATTTTTTAGGCTGTGTTTGATGCTATTGTTATTGCTGATTGCACCACTTCAGTCAAAGTGACATAATTGTTCTAACTAGTTGCTCTTCCTGGCCTATCAAGACTGAAGTTACCCAAGGGTCATAAAAAAAATACCATAGGCCAGTGCCAAAGAACAAGAGGCTGGGCCATGTAGGCAGCAACTAATCATCTCCAATAGATTGAAGAGGCAGGATCTTGCGGCAGACTCAAAACTCAAAAGCCAGCTATACCTGGACGATACCTCCAAGCAGTCATTTTCTAAGGATTCTAAATACTAGCAAAAAAGCTACTCATCATAGGCAATTAAAAAGAACCCAGGAGCTAAACTAGAAAGAAAGGAAGAAAGAAGGAAGGAAGGAAGGAAGGAAGGAAAGAAAGAAAGAAAGAAAGAAAGAAAGAAAGAAAGAAAAGAAAAGAAAAGAAAAGAAAAGAAAAGAAAAGAAAAGAAAAGAAAAGAAAAGAAAAAAGAAAAGACACATAAACAAGGTGCAGAGGAGACTTCCGGGAAGATGGCGACCGGGTAGGCAGCAGAGAGAGAACCTCCCAGAGGGTTACCACCCAAACAATGAAATATAGCAATATGAAGACAGAAATTAGGACTTCCGCGAAGAAGACGACTAGCCGAGAGAGCGAGTGCGGAGGGAAGAACGGCTTCAGCTCCTGAACCCGACAGAGAACGCGCTACTGGGACAAACTGCGCCAAACTGGGCAGCGCTCCGGGATCCCGCTCAGAACCCCACCCATGTAGCCAGTGCTGCGCGAACTGGAGCAACAGCATCTGGCTGGCGGGATTTCTGAGTCGGGGAAAATCTCCATCCAAGGAAAAACATCTGAACGGCACTCCTGTCTGCACGATGACAGGGTGAGTTCAGTGTGTGCTCCAACCAGTTTTTCCTGAATCGGGAAGAAGCTCAGCCCAGCAACAGACATCAAAACAGCTTTAAGGACTTCGGGATAGCCCGGGTGGGAAGACCTACTTAGGCACCCCAACGGGTTTTGTGAGGGGGGAAGGAGCTCCACCCAGGGAGGAACACCTGAGTGGCCTATCTGCAAGAATCCTGGGGTGGTGAGCTGTTTCTTCACCCCGACCAGGTCTTGGGGTAGGGAGTAGAAGCGGAAATCTCAGCAGACAGCTTAAGGGACATTCTCCCAAAGAGAAGTAACCACTGGAGCAGCCTCTGCAGCAGACCTTTGCCTGCTGAACTGTCTGTGGAATTTATAGTTCCACAGTTTGAATCTGATACCCAAAAATGGGAAAACAGAGGAACAAAACGCAGTCTCAAAACTCAACCCCACCCAGAACAAGTTTTGAATGTGAAGATACAGGGGAACCAGGAAGCCTCATAACTTCCAGTTATGAAACGATTGCATGCGAAATAAAACAACTCCAACAGGCCATGAAAGAGCCCAAAGCAGAAATAACCCACATACCCGCAATGATTTCTCAGACAAAAATCGAGCTGAAAACAATGATGGAAGAAATGTTCCATTCACACAGACAAGAAATAGACAAAAGACTAGAAGAAAATAGGAAACAAATGGAAACGTTACAAGAGCAATTTAGGAATGAATTACCAATACTGAAACAGGTCCAAAGAGAATGCCAGGTTTTGAAAACTAACACTGAAAGCATGAAAAACTGTTTAAATGAAACCGAACAAAGAATTTCAGAACATGAAGACAGCATGGCAGCTTATGAGCGTGAAAGGAAGAATCTCATGATATCATCAAAGACAAAA
>PVLD010037334.1:0-10329 GCA_004027595.1 Dinomys branickii | reverse complement strand
AGTTTGGGGCTGGGGATATAGTTCAGTGGAATAAGCGCTTGCCTAGCAAGCGCAGGGTCCTGAGTTCGATCCCCAGTACCGCAAAAATAAAATAAAATAAAATAAAATAAAATCAGCCTTGTGCTGGAAAGCCCCTCATTGGGCATTTGTCACTAAATGTGCCCATCATAGCTCACAGTGCACTGAAACCATATGAGTATTTGGGATCTGAAGCAAAACTATATAAATGTAATGAAAATGGAAGAACTTGTGATTTCTAGTCCTTTCAGAAGTATGCAAGGACAAAGGCTGTAGAGAATTCCTATGAATGTCATCAATGTGGGAAATCCTACTCTGATCTTAGTTGAAAGAACCTACCTTAGGAGACCTTTGTAAGAAAAATGTGAAAGCTTCCAGCACACCCATGTTTGATCCATGAAAGAAATCGGAGGGATCAATATGTATGTAATACAACATGGGAAAGACTGAATTTCATCCCACTATATTCAAATACATGGAAGAAGGTATGCTGGAGACAGGCTCTATATATCTAAGGAATATAGGAAAGCATTAGCTCATCTATTTCATTTCAGAGACATAGAAGAAATTCATACTGGAAGCTGGCTGTGGTGGTGCATGCCTGTAATCCCAGCACTTGGGAGGCTGAGGCAGGAGGATCATCATGAGTTTGAGACCAGCCTGAGCTACAAAGTGAGCTCAAGGCCAGCCTGAACAGCATAGCGAGACCCTGCCTCAAAAAGACAAAAAAAAAAAAAAACAAAAAAAAACACTGGAGAGAGAACCGCTATATATATATAAGCAATGTAGAAACCATTCAGCAGGCATTGTCAAAGACATGAAAGAATTCATATTGGGAAGAAACCCTATGTGTATAGGCAACGTGGGAAATCATTCAGTATACACAGTTATTGTCAAAAACACACTGGTAAAGTATGTTATGTAGATAAATCATGTGGGAAAGCATTTAGCATGTGGATATTGCTAAATACATGAAAAGTCACACCAGGGAGATTATGTAAGTGAAGTGGGAAAGCCTTCAGCATATATAGTGAATGTAAAGAGCTCACACTGGTGAGAAACCCTATGTAAGCAATATGTGAATGCTTTTAGCAAATGTGGTGCCTGTCAAATACATGAAGTCACACTGGGGAGAAACCCTATGTATGTTAGCAATGTAGGAAAGCTTTTAGCAATGTTGTGATTGTCAAATACATGGGAGAACTCACTGGAGAAATTCTATGTAAGTAAGTAATGTGAGAAAGCTTTCAGTCTACACATGTATTGTCAAATACATAAGTCTCCTAGGGAGAAACTTTATATAAGCCTATTTTAAATCCTGTGAAAATTTCTCATGAGGTGGAGACCTGTAGAAATAATTGATACAAAAAGTTGTCACTGTTTCTTCACAAATTTTCCAGAAAATACCAATTGCTGATGGCAATATCCTAAAGTACGTATATCGCATGGTCTTATGATTTATATCATGTATATTTAGATTATGTATCTGTGGTGTTTAGTATAAAATAGTTTATATGATTTTGTATTTTTGAATGTTTTCATACTTAAAACATAGTGTCTTGATTAAACATGGTGAATTGTACTTTTTACCTTGAAGTATGGTGTTTATGTAGTTTTTATTAAATTGGGAGATATAGGCCACTAAAAACCTTAATTTTTAAAATTGTTTTTGTTAACTGTTGGGATTTTGCCACTGCATTTGTTTTAAGTTTTTGGTGTATGTATTCCATATTTTGTGTGACAAAAAATATTTTTGAATTTGATACTATATTTTGTACTAAGATATATATTTTCAGACTTGTTTTTAACAGTTTGTTTTCACACAACTTGTAGATTAGCAAATGTTTTTCATACCATGACAAGATACCTGCTTATATCCCAGCATCATAGTATGTATCATGTATGTAATTTTGCCTATTTGTCTTACATTGGAACCAATATTATCATTTACAGTTTTTTTCTTACCCTCAAAATAAATCCTAAGGGATTGAGCCGCCTCAAGTGACCTTCCATCTGATGGGTTTCCCGGCTTTGAGTGATGCTTTCTTTGAGGTACTGACACAATTATCGAGGCAAATTCTGCCCACAAGACCAGTGGTTGGGTTGGCTTCAGGGCTTGTATTGCAGCTGGTGTTGGGAAGATAGAGAAAATGTAATTATCCCTAGAAAGTCATAATGGTGGTATGTAATTGTAGTCAATTGAAAAAATATTCCTTTGGACTCCAGATGCTAATATGGACATGAAACAGGCTGGTTTAAAATCAGCCTTGTGCTAGAAGGCCCCCAAATGGGCATTTGTCACTAAACTCACAGTGCACTGAAACCATATGAGTATTTGGGATCTGAAGCAAAACTGTGTAGATGTAATGAAAATGGAAGAACTTGTGTTTTTTAGTCCTTTCAGAAGTATGCAAGGACAAAGGCTGCAGAGAATTCCTATGAATGTCATCAGTGTGGGAAATCCTACTGTGGCCCATGGTCCATGGGTGAAGTCTCCCTGTGGATGATATATTAGTTGAATTCAGTGACTGCCTCATTGTGGAGAAGTCTGGGCTTCTGAAAGAATAAGGAGGTGCTTGCATCTTGCCTGAAATATGTATCATGTATGTAATTTTGGCCCAATGTATTCTAAGAAACAAGGTTTGAAGGACGAGCACATGGTATTAGAATACTAGGAGAGGGCCACTGTCATGATTGCTGGTGGACAGGTTCCATAGTCAGCTCCACGATGCCTGTGTTGGTTTGGGGTTATTTTGCAAGAGGAAATGGTATAATACAGGACACATATTTTACAAGATTATTTATAATAGTCACCCAAAGAATGATGTACAAAAGAGTGCAGGAAATCTGTCCACACACTAAGACCAAGGAATCTAGTTCAAGGCCTGGATCCCATGGAAATGTCCTGTATGAGTCCAGCTGAGGACCTAGAGCTCATAACAATGCCACCCACAAGTCCAACTGGAGGCTCAGAGCTCATAACAATATCTCATGCAGGCCTGTTTCTTGGATCTGTACTGGGAAGGCCCAAAGGTCAGTGGTAGAATCTAGGAAGTCTGTGCCAGTGGATAAAAGATCTGTGCTAGCAAGCTGAGGGATCTACGCTGGAGCCAGAAAGCGAAGTGCAAAGTAGAAACCAGAGTTCCCTTGAAAAATACCATAGCCATCCTCAGCAATGGAGAGGTCCTGAGCTGCTCCAGTGAAGAAGACAGCTGAGTTCCCATCAGGGAAGCCAATGTAGCAAGCTTCTGCAGGAGACTGGCAGTGCACCATCTTCCCCTCTAGAGCCAGAAAGTGATGCTCAAAGTGAGGACCAGAGCTCCTCAAAAGTGAACAGAAGCTATTTTCAGTGCCAACAAGGTCCCGAGCTCCTTAGAGGATGAAAACAGCCAAGTTTATCAGGAACGCCAGCAGGACAAGCTCCTCCAAAAGAATCAACAGCTCCTTATAGATTCTATCAGATCCCAACAGTCTTTCAGTTCCCAACAGCATTTCTCAGCTCCCAACAGCCTCACTTCTTTTCCGGTTCTGCCTCTGATGCTGCTGGCAACAGTCCTCAGGTGGGCGGCTTATACCCAGCACCACGCTTATTCAGTTCAGCTGGGGGTTATAAGTTGACCACCAGTTGTGAATCTGCTACGGTACCCCTGACAGCTGACCTCTGGCCTTCTCACAGCCTCCACGCTCCCTACTTCTGGGCAAGGCTGATAGGGTGGTGGTGGCGGTGGGTGGTGCCCTCAGACCCCATGGGATGACACACAGAGGCTCGCTTTTACAATGGCACAATACCTTAGTAGTTACCATTTGTTCTATTGAATAAGATGAAATTGTCATTGCTATTATCAAATATCCTCCCCTTGAGAGAGAAATGATTTCAGTAGTTCTTCTAATTCAGAACTTCTTCAGCTGAACATAGACAGGTGAATGAAGTAATGGTAGTCCGTCTGTGTTCTGTTTCTTCCCTTGGAATGTGAACTTTAGAAACTGTTCTGTTCCAACCTTAAACATAAAATGTACACTAAGATGAAGAGTGGCTGTGTTCTGCCTTCCTTCTAGAACATATGATTCCTGACGCAGGAAACAGTAAATAAATTCTAGTCTGAGTAACCTGAGCCTTCTATAGTTTGACTCTGGAAGAGACCCGAAGCACTTTGCCAGTGTTTGTATTTGGATCTGTTTTGTATAATTCACCTGCTCAGGGTACTGTGTTTTTTTAGAGGTGAATTATTAACTCTAAATAGAATTAAGTCTGACCAAGTTTGCATGTCTGTATCTGGGTTCATATATATACAATTCAAAGATATCAATGGGTAAAGCAACAACCACTGTTGAGTCCATGTCACCTTGTCTGTAGATCAGTTTTGATTGTACTATTTTTGATGCTAATTTGTGTCTGTTAATATGTTTTTGTGCTTTTATTTAAAAAAATAGAATTAAGCCAAAAATATTAATATTGTTCACATCAATTTACTCTTACCCCATGGAGAATATTTTCACTGATAAATTAGTTATGCATTATGGATAGATTTATTACTGGAAAGGGGATTGACCTGGTAGTCTTTGATAAGGCGGCCTTTACACCAGCACAATTTCTTTTAGTATGACACGTGAAGGAGACAGTCTAATACGAAACTTAGGGTTACCAATACGAGTGTGAAACAGGAAATTTACACTGGAAAAAAACACTGGAACTTGAGTTCACATGGTAATGATTACTCCTGATAGGCAAAGTTATAAATGATTTTGTACTTCTGTTATTGTAGTATAATGTATAATACTGGAGCATTTTCATGTGTCTTCTGTTAAAATATTTTGAAAGTTGTCTAAAGGACAAAGTATTTGTAAGATATATATATATATATATATATATATATATATATATATATGAGAAAGAAATCTGGCTTGAAAAAAATACATCAAAGAAGTTAAAAATATAAAATGTACCCTCCCCTTGTGATCAAACCTATGACCTTGTCTATCCTGGGCAAGTCCTCTAACCCTACCAAAACTTCCATCTTTCTTCATAAAAAATTTAGGAGATGAAAGTACATGTCACAAGTTAAAATATATATAATATATATATATGTTGGGCATGGCAGAGCATGCCTGTACTCTCAGGTAATCAGGAGGCTGTGGCAGGAAGATCAAAAGTCCAGTGCCCATCTGAGAACATAAGAGAATGTCTCAAAAAGAGTGAAGAGCATTGCTTAGCTGCTGAGCCCTTCCCAGGTGTTGGTTTAACTTTGTTCTGTGAAAGTATTAGTAGCTGCAGTAATAGTAGCAGTAGGAGAAAAAGAACAGCAATAATAACCAGTAATGACAATATGCCACGTGGAGCAATTAAAATCATCCCAATTTCATTAAGTGACATGAATAAAAATAAACATGACCTATACAATTCACGCACCGGCTGGGCACAGTGGCAAACAAGTATCATCCCCTCTACTTGTGAGGGGGAGGCTGGAGAATTGCAAGTTTGTGTCCAGCCTGGGCAACTACTAAGACCCTGTCTCAGAGGAAAAGAGGAGAAGGATGCAAATTGGTGGTAGTTAATGAGTCCAATTCCCAGTACCCAAAACAAAACCAGAAATAACTCATGCACTACTGCTTTAAAAAGTACTTACGGAACTATGTTGGCACACTTGCTTTCAGGAATACAGCAGACATGGTCCAGAGATACACTTTAAGAGCAAGTCACTGATGAGCACAATATATTTATATATTCAGGCAGAGTATCTTCTGGAGCATTTCACTCAAATTTCTCTTGTTTCTTATATCTAAGGATCTCATGGGATGACAAATTTTCACTGGTCTTTAAAATGGTGCTACTACAAACTTACATTTTTTACATTTAGAGGATTTTCTCTTTCTTGTGGGCCAGTTAAAAGGCTTTAACTACTTTTTCCATACTCTAATCATTTAAATCTGAATAAAAGCAAGATTGCTAGGTTTCCAAAGTCCTATGATGATGCCAGCCCTCACTGACATGCATCCTCAGCCAGGCTAGAAAAGTGAGACTGCGGGCTTCCAGGGCCTACGCTGTTTCTTTCCATGTATTAAAGACGTAGAACGAGTTAAGGCTTTTCCCTACATGCATAAAGTTTCTCTTCCCTCTGAATGTTTCATGTTTTTGAAGGAAATGAACATTTGAAAGCTTGTCCTCATTGCTTGCATGCGTAGGTTTTCTCAGGAGTGTGAGCTTCTGCATCTTCACTTCCCCAGAAAAAATGAAGGTTTTCCCACACTGCTTACATGCATTATGGTTTGTCACCAGCAAGAATTGTTTCATTCATTTGAAGAGTATTTGAATAACTGAAGGCTTTTCTACTTATATTAGGTAGGGTTTCTCTGTAGATTCCTCTTGCTGATCAGTCTCATTCCTGTAATAAAGATGACTCCAAAAATGACCTAGTATCCCCTTTGGAGTAATGACAACACGTCTGCTCTAGATTTCACTACCTGGTTCTTGAACCCATATAGCCTTTCTGTTGGGGAGCAGCACCTTGTAGGTAACTGCATAATGTACTATTGCATCATGAAGAGGGCATTGCAAACTTCAGGAATTCTGTGGTTTTTGAAGGCTGGTTTGACATTCTATGTAAATACTTGGGAGTGGTATTCTATGCTATGAAGAGTGAGTAACTGGATAGGATCCCACTTTGTACCTTCTCTGAGACCTCCAGTTGTTGAAAGGAAGCTTTACTATGAGGAGTTCCATGCTGTGGATCCATCCTTGCTGAAGACTAGAGAATAGGCGGTGTTGGGGCTTTGCAAGCATGAAAGACAGCCTACACACTCATACTAAGATTAGAAATCTGACCTGTGAGCTTGTGCTGAATGCTTTGGAATAGAGTAGAAGGAGCTTTAACATGTGGATTAACTTGTCACCAAGTAGCAGCTTGATCCCCTTGACAAATAATAAAATACTGAGATTCAGTGTTTCTCTCTGCCAGGCTGGGCACTTAGAGGTTGCAGTAGTGAGAATTCCTTTAGAACATTCCTGGCATCCATATTCTGTGGCACACACATATCTACCTTGTGTGCCACCATGGCCACTATTCATTTTCTATTAGCTGTTGATGAAGGTTGGCCAGGTGTGTGGTGGTACCATTGTCTGGTTGGTTGAGTACTTGTGGTTGGTGTTTAACGGGGCATTGCACCATGACTCACAAAAACAAGTATATGTTTATATTTACTTCATCATTCTAACTCTTTAGTTCTTTCCAAGAACAGTTGGCAGGATTTTGGCCATAGCCAAGGCATTAGTATATATTCAATCTGGGGCTGCTAGTTACTCCACTAAATGTAACTGACAACTCCAGCTCTTTACCAAGATTCAATTTCCATTCCCTACATATGGGCTCTGATGGAATATCTTCTCATGGCTTCCACAACCATAGAGCATATCTGACATGCTTTGAACATGGAAGTCATGTCTTCAAATTGTGTTTTTGGGAAGTACTTGGGTCTCTTTCCTAATCTCTGAACAGTTTGGATCAAAAGAGGGTTTTACAGTACTACAGAATGTAGGATTGTGATTCAGGAATATGTCTGGCTCTGATGCTCTGACCTTCTGATGAAGGTGTGAGGGAGATTTTATAATGGGAAAATGTGGAAATACTTGACATTCTCCTGTACTCACAAATGTTGCCAGAAGACCTCCAGACCCTGTGCTGTTCAGATACTATATGACCTGTAATGCCTGTGACTGCAGTGGAGCCCATGTTCTACAAGACGAGACAGTAAGGAATTAGTGCCCAGTATGCTCTGAGCAGAGGCAGAGGTTTAGTTGGCCTGGGGAGGGTGGCTAGACACAGACATATATGTAAATACTTCATCCACACCTTGCTGTGTAGGTTGTACCTTCCCAGAGTTCCCTCACAGGGAGACTCATCTCACTGTTGACATTTCAGCGATCACTTTTCATAGTACCAAAGCTTGTTCTCTGGTGGATTCCAAGGGATGAGTCCATTAGGACAATGTTGTTCTACCGGTTGACACTGACTCAAAGTCTTATTCTTGAAGGTCAGTTCTGCTGGATCTTGGGGTCATCTTCAGTTTTTAAAGCTTCATTGTATTTAGCTTGGTGTTGCTGCTGCTGTTTTGTGTCTTTCCATGAAATCTGGGAAGGCTGCTCTGTCTTATTTCAGCATATTTGTGGGTTGGTAGGAGAAGGTGGAAGTGTGATGTTCTTAGTGCATTGAATTGCTGCCATCTTGGTTCTTTCCAGGTGGTGGGAACCATGTTGGACAGGGAAGTGGTAAAAGAAACAAGTGAATATACGGCAATAATATAAAATTATCCAGGTCTTCTGGAGGGCCACTTGGGGCCACTTGTTTGACCCCTTAATCCTTGTCTAAACAAAATTGTGCTTTTGAGGAAATCAATCTTTGATATGGAGCAATATGAGCAAGTACAGGTAATCATTAGATCCCTTTAAAAATCTTACATGTCAAATGACAAATGGATCAGAGCACATCACTGTGACATGACAGGACTGAGTTTTCGTGTTCTCTGTGCCTGGAATGAGGAAGACGAGAGGAAGGCCAGCCTTTGTGAAAACCAACAGCTCTGTTTGGAAAGCACAGCCAATTGTAGGTTGATTGTGACAATGTGGCATTACTTGGGGCAGCTCTGCCTCTGAACCAGGTTAGTGGCTATCACACACGAGCAGGAGTAGGGGGTGACAATAACTCCGCCTGTCATTGGGTGAAATTTCCTCTTGCAGGTATATAGTCAGGGCTGATGACTGCTATTGCATGATCATCTCAGGGGATACATGAAATATACATTGGTCTGAGTAAGAGGACAGGAACAGGGATTTTATCACTCAAATAATCTTAAATCATGCAGTATTCTAAGTGTTCACAAATAATGTGGGGAAGAGTTCCTGGTAGTTTTCTGTTTGTGGCTTGCTGTGTGGATTATAGCAAGGTGTGAAATAGGCCTAACAGAAATCAAGCCTGTTTCCCCCCTAACTCATTAGTAAATACAAGACTCATTGTTCAATTTATAACTCAGGCTCATGAAACCTTCCCAACTTGTAGTTTTAAAAAGTTGATCTGTATGAACTAAATCATACTCAACAGAGGCATAACACCTGAAGCCCGAGTTGGACCCTTCAGCATTTATGTTTGAAGGATGGTGAAGGAACATTTCTGCGAGGAGATTCTTTACAATACCTATGAGCCATTGACATTGGCCACTACTCTTACTTGTCAGTAATGCCTGCCAAAGACAAATCCTTTAGAATTCAGAACATAGGTTGAAAAGTAAAATTCTACAGACTGTAATAACTATTAGGTTTCATCTCTCTAGAAGGTTAGAATAAATTTAGTATCTAGTGAATGCTGACCCAAAATAGGTTGATCACTTTTTGTAGATTAAAATCTTCAGGAGGATATTTCACATGAAATTTTCCAAGTTTTTCTTGATTTCTAGATTTTCCAGCTTTTCTTCTTTGAGACAGGGTCTCTTACAGTCCATGCTGGCCTCAAAGCCAAGTGCTGGGATCACAGGTATGTGCTGTCACACTGGCAACACTGTCTTCAGTGACGTCACAGTTGCTGCATAACTAACTCATCAATGTCTACTTCTTTGGTTTTGTTGTTGTAAGTGTCCATCTTGGGCTTCTGTTTTGTCAGGGTTTCCCTATCAATATATATATATTTTTAACATATTGACAAACAGACACCAATTAGCATAAAAAATAGTACAATCACAACTAATCTATAGACAAGGTGATATGATCTCAGCAGTGGTTATTGCTTTATCCACTGATATCTTCGAAGTGTAAATATATAAGCCCATATACAGACATGCAAATTTTGTCAATTAATCCTCTCAACAACAGAAAAAACACAAAAACCAAAAATCCAAAGACAAAAAACAAAACAGGCAAACATCAACAACAGCAAAAACAACAACAACAATTAAAAAACACCAATAGTTGCTGCTTTACATATTGATATCTTCGAAGTGTGTGTTCAGGATAACACATAAAGACATACAAGATTGATCAAATAACCCGTCATCGATTATTGCTTAGCATTAAGTGATATAATACAATAGTAGAACCATGTTAGCCCTCCTGCATATATGCATATTCATATATACATACATTTTTGTCTTTTTCTTTTCTACTTTCCTTCATCCCATCTGTTCTTTGTTTTAGAACAGATTTCCTTCATGTCTCTTAGTTTATATTCCCACCCTCGGGTTCTTACACCAGTGATACAATACGTTGCCTGCACATGTATTGCTGATTTATTTCACTTATGAGTATGGACTCCAGTTTTGTCCACTTGCCTA
>PVLD010037333.1:0-10330 GCA_004027595.1 Dinomys branickii | reverse complement strand
CTTTATTATCTTCATTCATTTTTTAGTGTATGTACTTACAAAGTCACAATTTCATCTACTCACTGCTTTATTTTGATGCTTTGTAACTTCATATGATGCATTTTCCAAATTGTTAATTTAAAATATATTAAAACTCATAATTTGACTTTTACTTTGACCCATTATTTGTTTAGCTTCCCAAACGTTTTAAGCTATTCTAATATTTTTCTGCTATTGATATCTAATTTAATGTCTTTGTTATCAAGAAAATATAAATTTTCAGTGCTTTCATACTACCGAAACTTGATTTATAGCCTAACATGTAGTCTTTTCAGAGACAACTTTGTATTTTACCGTTATTTGTACTCTGTTTTACAGATGTCTGTTAGATATGTAGTTGGTTTGTATTGTTGAAATTTGCTATTTTCTAGTTGATCTTTAGTTATTTCTGTTATCAAAAGTAGAACAATGAAAAGTTCAAGTATTTTGAGTAGATCACATTTTTTCGCTATCAATACACCCAGGTTTCTATAATCAGTTATCTTGTGAATCTATTCTCAATGGCACTAATGAATAGAATTGTAATGTCACCTTGGTGGACTGATTGTTTTTACTACAAAATTTCTTTTCACTATTGAACTATAATTTTTGTCTCTTTCAACACTGTCTAATATTATTACAGCTTCTCCATTTGGGGAAATAACTCCCTGAATAGCACAACTTAAATTTTTCTTTCAAATTACATGTGTCTTTAAAATGTATCTATTGTAAAAATATGGCACCTGAGATTTTTATTAATTATTTTCATTACCAAATTTAATTACATTACTTATTGCATTTTTGTATCATGTAATTACTGAATTGCTAGGATTATATCTAATTTTTGTAATTTGTTTTTGTACATCGAGTCATTATTGTTCCTCTATTTTTGTATTACTGGCTTCCTGTTTGTGTAATAATTAGATTTGAGCACAATATTTTAAATATTTTTTCATTCAGTTTACTATTGTTTTTAGAAAGTTTCTTAGTGGATATGCAAAGATTTATATACATTATCATAACTTATTTTAGGATTAATGCCAATTTCAGTTCAACCTTCACTTTTGTGTAATTGTTGTACAAATTATGTCTACTGCATCACATAACCTTCCATACAGATTTATACTGTTCATTTACTGTCTTGGTTACTTTTCTCTTATTGATGAGACAAATTACCTAATTCCACAAATTAAGGAATAGGAGGTTTATTTAGCTCAAAATTTGTAGAGGCTTCAGACCATAATCAACTGTCTCCAAAATAGGGTGGCATGGCAGAGGGGCAACCTTGCATGGGGGTGAAATATACTAAAGCAACAAGAGCAAAAAAGGAGGGGCAAGTTTCTTTGCCAGCCCTTATATTTTATGTAGGCTACCTATCTTAGCATAGGTATAGTACTCACACCCCCTATCCTAGCACTAGAAAATAAACCAGTTACAAACTCTAGGTTTATCCAAGCCTCAAAAGCCTGTCCCCACTGACCATATAAGGCTTTGAGAAGAACATCCAGACACAAAGAATAACATTCCACATCTATACTCGAAAGACTCAATGCACATCCCTTTATTCAAAAGCATTTAGTCCATCTCTACGAGTTGCCAAAGTCCTAACAGTTTCAGCATTGCTGAAAAGTCCAAATTCTATGTCTCTTTTAATATGGAAGGCAAACTCTTAGCTGTGAGCTCCTGTACAAATGAAAAGAAAGTGAAATACTTCCAACATTCAATGACACAAGATAGACATTTCCATTCCACAAGTTACAAATAGAAGGATACAAACAATTGGAACCAATGCAAGTCCAAAATCTATCAGGGCAAACAGTAAGTCCTGTACTTCCATTCGTAGAATCTCAGGCAATCTGTGGCAAGTTGTGCACTCCAAAGGTCTTGGGTGGCTCCACCCCTCTGGCACTTCTCCCAAAGCTTCTCTCTGAGACGTCTATAGCTCCTTCCTTGCAGCTTTTCTTACCTCATCCACATTCCTGGATTTTCTAAACATCTGGGTTCTCCACTGCACCTTTGCCTTCACATGCACAGCTTCACATATTGTCCTCTGATGAGGACACTAAGTAGCCTCCTAGACCTTCTGAAATCAGTGTAGAATCCTTTACTCCATAACTCTAGCATCCTGCATGTGCCTGGAACTAGTAAGACTCATATGTTGCCAAGGCCAGCTGTAGCAGTAGATAGGTTTCTTCTTATTGGCTGTAGGGATTGAGTGTCTGGGACACTGAGAACTCTGAATCTGATTTTGAAGAATAAATTCTCTAAGCCACTGCCACTTTTGATCATACTGTAGCCCCTGCCATTCTTGAACATGCTGTTCTGTGATGTTATTATCAAAGCAAAGTTTTTCACCTTTGCAATTTTGAGGCTTCAAAGGGTGGAGATCTGCTGTTTTCTCTGAAGCTCACAGACCATTTTTCTATTGCCCTGTTCCTTCTCAGAAGTCTGCTCTTTCTTTGCAGTCCAGTTTACTGGACCTTCCTTCTAGCAAAACACAACATTTTAAATTATTCCACTGGCTTCTTTACTCTTGATTCTTGACATATATCTTACTAAAATCCCCCAACAATATCCGTGCCATTGTCCTTACATTTGATTCTCTTGAAATTTCATCTGCCAGATTAACCAGTCCAGCATGCTTTATCTCATTGTGAGGCAAAATCTCTGAAAAGGAGCAAAATGAAGACAAAATTTCTGGTGCAAATCATGTGGAGTTCAACAGCGAATGCAGTCATTTTTACCAGCAGAAACCTCCTGAGTCTGGACTTTACTGGTTTTCTGGTCTTCTAAGCTCTGGCCAGAATCTCCTATAGAGAAGAGCATTAGGTGTTCCAGCTCTAATTCTTTAGCTATCATCTCCAAACTTCTGCAGACTCTTCCTGGGAGCCATTCCAAAAGGTTCTTGAGTCCCATATTCATGTATAGTTACAGCAATGACCCCACTGCTCTGGTACCAAATTCTGTCTTTGTTACTTTTATTCTTGAAGATGAGGCAACATACTTAATGCTCAAAATTAAGGAAGGAGAGGATTACCCAGCTCAATGTTTGTAGAGGTTTCAGTCCATAAACAACTGGCTTCAATACATGGTGGTATCTTTTCATGGTGGTGGAAAACAAAAAAACAACAAGACCAAAAAGGAGAGGGGAAAACATCTTTTTCATCATTTATATTTTATGTAGTATCCCCTTCCTAGGGTGACTATAGGACTCCCATTCCCAGTACCAGTACTATAAAATGAACCAAACACAGCCTCTAGACTCAGCTTCCCCTGAAAAGCACCTCCACCAGAACCACGTGAGGCTTTGTAGAGACATGCAGACACAAACCACAAAACTTATGCAAATTGGTTATCAAAGATACTGCAGGAAAAGTAATGCAACAATCCTGTTTTGTCTTTCTTATTTTTAATAATGTGTTTATAATTACTTATGCCCTTTAGTTTTTCTGGTTCATTTGATTTCTTGTGTCCTTTTACTTACACTGGAACAATTTCTTTTGTGTTTCTTACGGAGCTATTGATAGACTTTCTCAGTTTTTATCAGGAAATGTCTTTATTTTCCCTTCGGTTTTGATTGATAGTTTTCCTGAATATAGAACTTTTGTCTGGCAATGTTTTTCAGTACATCTAATGTATCATTGCCTTGCCTCAGATTTTCATAATTATTAAAGGATCTAATAAGTGTAATTTGTTTTTCTGTTACTGTTTCAAATTTGCTCTTTGCTTTTATTTTTCAATGTTTTCATTATAACAAGTCTATGTGTAGGTATTTCCAAGCTTATTTTATGTAGAATGCATTGATCTTCTTGGATGAAGACATTAAGTTATTCATAGAATTTTTTAGACCATGTTGATCATCATTTGTCATTTCATTATCTTTCTCCTCTTTAGACTTATTATGCAGTTATATGGTACTATTTATAGATAACGTACAACAGGTTTCTGTTACTCACTTGTTTTTCTGCAATTAGCATTTTATATTCTTCTGAATAGATGATACAAAATTCTTTCAGTTTGAGTTAGCTCTTTCTCAGCTCATAGCTAACCTCACCAACACTTAAACTTTTTTTTTAATATCAGGAATTGTACTACTTAGCTTCATAATTTTAGTTGTTTTTTTAAATAATTCTATCTCTTATTAGAGATCAATTTTTAAAAACATTTTTATCCCAAGTTTTATATCCTTACACATACTTCTTAATTTTTAAGAATATTTAAGATAACTTACTTTAAATTATTTTTACTAAGTCAGCAGTCTAAGTTTTCTAAGGCACAGTTTCTTTTCATAGATTTTAGACTTATGTGTGGGGTACATAATTTAATTCTTTATTTTTGCATGCTTCCTCATTTTTTGATGAAATTCCACAGTTTTAATAGTATATTGGAGTAGTTCTTGGAAGCAGTTTATCCTATTGAGCCCCAACTTCTTTTGATATTCATTTGTTTTACTTCTAGACGTTTTCACAATGACATTTCTGAACTAATTTTATAAAATTTGCATTCTTATAATATGTAAATATTGAAGTCTCAATTTGTTTGAATTTTTGGTCTGTTAGTGGTTAATAAATATTTTCCTAATCATGTTGGTCTTTCCCATTTTCTAGTCTTTGTGGGAAACCTCTAACTGTGTATATTTTGAAGAATAGACATAACTTACAAGTCTTGCTTTTATAGAGAAACAAAGGAAGTCAGAATTGAAAGTTTAGGGCTTTCTAGATAATACCTTGAAAAGTACTAAGTCTTATATATATATGTAGTCCTCCATATATATTTGGTCACATAGATAACCAAGAGTATGCCCGAACCAAAGCCTTTATTAACATTTTATTCTGAATATTTTTCTTTCTTCTCAGATTCTTTTTTTCTCTATTTCATATTAACAATCTAACCAATCGTAATATTATCAATTGCCCCTGTTTTCCACAAAAGTTCCTCACATTGAGAGAACTGTAAGGCAAACTACATCAAGTAAAGCCTTATGAGTAAGAATTTACAGGAGATTGTCTGTCAACTCAGAAAAGATGATTCTCGCAGATTAAGTTTTTTGGGGGATGTTCGGGTATTTTTTGTTGTATTTTGTTCTGTTCTTAGTTTATACCATGCCTATGAACCTGGTTTTCAAAAAACTTGGCATAAAGGCATAGAATCAAGATAATTTAATTTACAGTGAGTCCAAATTTATAGTGCAACTCAAATTTATTTTAATAAATTCTATTTAATTGTTACAAAACTATGTTAAATTTTAGGTTTTAGTAAAATGCTGGCTTGAACAAGAATTTTGTTGCTATTTGCAGTTGTTTTTGGAAGAAGATATTTTTAAATATAATGACCTTTCTGATGTCAATCATATTTATATCAATATAGCAATTTTTATCACTTAAGAATAATTTCTTCCATAAATTATAAAAATATAAGCTTAGAAAAAGTTTAATTACATCAAAATTCAATACGAGGATTAATAAGATTTGAAATTAACTGTCTTAAGAGACCATGCGCAAATTAGACAAGAATTACAGTTTATTATTAATCTGTCTATGTATCTATGTATGTATCTGTGGATATTTCTATGTATCTACCTATGTATCTATCCAAAAATTAAAAATCTCAAAAACATAGTGAAAATGTACTAATAAGACAAAAGGGAAAATTTTGTGAAACATATGAATAGCCAGTTTATGACAGTTAAAAAATGAAATGGTTAATCTATTTTTAAGCCTTCAACCTAAGCATCGTAGGAGGAATCTGTCATTTTAAGCAGGATTTTGTTTGCCGTGAAAGTCTAAATCACTTTATTCCCTTTGGGGTGAGGATAGGTGATGCAGAACTGCGCTTAAGTGACAGCAGCCTTGGTGACATTTAAGTACGTTGAAGCACAACGTCTTTCTCAGGGGCATGCACTTGCCCACCATGACGGTGTCACCAATCTGGATGTCCCTGAAGCAGGCAGACAGGTGCATGGACATGTTCTTATGGCGATTCTCAAAGCAATTGTACTTGTGGATGTAGTGGAGATAATCTTGGTGTATGACGATGGTCCTCTGCATCTTCATCTGTGCGACCACACCAGACAAGATCCTTCCCTGGATGAAGATGTTACCAGTCAAGGGGAATTTCTTATCAATGTAGGTGCCCTTGATGCCTCTTTGGGGGACTTGAAGCCCAGGCTGATATTCTTGTAGTACCTAGGAAGCTTCTCATTGCTAATTTCTCCCAGCAGGATCCTCTTTTTGCTCTGTAAGGTAGTTGGCTGTTTCTGGTAGGTGTGCTCTGTCTGAATGCCCACCATCTTCCCTGCTGGCTGAAAAAAACACTTAAGCAATACCTTTGAAATTCTATAGAGTTTAAGCAAAAAGGTCTCTTTAAAGTTATTGTACAGTTCATGATTCATAGCATCAAAGCCTGGATGACTGAAGACCAAACTACAGGTAGAAATGAAAGGAGCGCACTCTCAGCCATGATTTATGGTGGGTATAGTCAACATAGATTAGTGTTAATTGAGGAAAAACATAACTAGGTGTAGTGGCACACGTGTGAAATTCACTCAGGAGAATAAATCACCATGTGGTTGAAGCCAGCCTGGGCTACATAGTGTAAAGCCAGTACCAAGAGTGAACTACATAGTAAGACAATGTCTCAAAGACAACAACAAAAATAAAACAAAGCAAAACAAACATTTCCTTCTATGACTGTCAGCACTACTTCTGTAGAGAATTTTATACTCTCAAATTTAAGGCAGTAGCTATGGAAAGTCATGAGATTGTCTAACTATCAGGTAAGAAGAAAAATTATTTAGTTTACCTGCCATGGAACTAGGAAGATTCTGTAATGGGAACAAATCTTACTACTAAACTTATCTTGGTTTCATACAAATTAGAAGTGCTTTTAGATACTAACCCCACACCCACCCAATGACAAATACCTGCTTTCTAAAACTGACATTGAAATTGACATTTAATATCACTTACATTTCAGTTATTGCACTAATACAAATAACAATTCTGATAATACAAGGTGTTAAGTGAAATATAGAGAAAAATGAAAGAACTTTTGTAATACTCTGGTCACAATTTCCATTGATTCATTATCATGAATCATGACTTAGTGTTATTAGTGTAATTGAAATAGTTATATCCTGCAAGCCAGCCAATCATTTTACAGGTATGCATTGTAGATAAACTCTTTTATGTGTATACAGAGACACACGTAAAAGATACAAATTTTAAGTAGAAAAAATTTTTAAAAGATAAATGATGATTTATTTAAATATTATTAAATTTAATGATTCATTTAAATGGATTTTATTCAAATTTATCAGTGGAGATATTAGACAAAACATATTTTTGAGCAAAATGAAATTTGCAAAAACATGTAGAGAAGTATTTGTATAGTTATTTTTAAAAAACACAAAACAACATTTTCTTAATGATACATACAACAAATAAAATTTTGATGTGTCAACTTGGTTTTGCTACCATTATTCTGAATGTGATTGACATTTCACTCAAAATTAAATCAGATTGTCCTCTTTCATGTAGGTGGGCCTAGTCAAAGCAGTAATAAGTCCTAAACAGAACTAAAATGTAACTCTGTTCCAAGTAAGTGAAAACCTTTTGTGTCCCATGGTTTTTGAAGTGGGCCACTAGTTATTTTCTCATCTCAAAACTGGAACTAAATATCCTAAATTTTGGGCTTGGGAATGGAAGTTGTTTTGGTTACTTTTCACTCATTTCTCAGACAAAATATCCGACATGCAAAATTAAGGAAGGAAATGTTTATTTAGCTCACAGTTCTTGGAGGGTTCAGTTCGTCTTTGGTTGGCTCCAAGGCAGAGTGGCACATAGCAGAGGGCAATAGTTCATGGTGGTGTAAGATAGCAAAAGCAACAAGAACAAAAAGAGGAGGCAGCAGCAAGCAGCCTCTTTCCCTCCCTTACATTGTATGCAAACTATGCTCCCCAGCAAGTGTAGCACTCACCGCCATAATCCAACCATTGGACTATAGATAAATTAAAAAATGTAGAAATCTACCCCATGCCTGCACGAGGATGTTTTTGGGGAGGCATGCAGACACAAACCATAACAGGAGTACACTATCATTTCTTCTGATTTTCCACCATGGAGATTCCGTGTAGTGGCTTATAGCTAGATATCCTGAAGAGCTTCCTCAAAGGCAGTGCTTTTGCAAGCTGATTAGATTATGTGGATTGAAACCTGATTTACTGTTAGAGGCAGGGTCTCCTTGAGAAGAGGCAGGTCACTGGAAGGCTTTATATTCCATCTACACTGTTCTTTCCTCTCTTTGCTTCCTCTCTGCTATGCTGTGGTCACCTATCCTTTCCCATGCCCCTCTGCCATGACACCATGCCTTGAGCCAAGCTAACTAAGTACTGAAACATGAGCCAAAATAATCTCTGCCCCTTTACCTGCAGGTATTTGATATTTTGTCTCAGAAATGAAGAGAGTAACTGCTACCAATTTTGGGGCCACTGATGGAGCTTGGTAGAAAACCAGCTGAAGAAGTAGCACTAGAATGCTATAAACTGAGTTTGATAGGAAATTATTGTTGGAACTCAAAAGATCAGAATGCTGATAAAAAGGCAGATGGTAACGACCAGGCTCAGGATGTTTTATTTGGGAATAGGACCCCTTTCACTGACTCTTAACCATATGTTCCATGCTCTGGCCAAAATATTGTCTATTTTTTGGTCATTACCTGATACTTTGCCAGAAGTTGAGATTAGGAGCAATGGATTAATTAATCTAGCAGGGAAAATTTCAAGGTACTTTGGTATAGAAGTTGTGGCATCGATATTGTTGGAGCTTTTAATAAGGTATACACTGAAAATCAGGAACATAAAACCTATTTCCAGAGTTCTCAGTTTTCCAGAAAAAGCCACATAAATGGTCTAGGAAAGGGCTTCATTGATGAAAAGAGTACTATCACAAGGAAGCTGTTGATAGAAAAATCCCTTAAGGGCCAGTGAGCAGCCAGCAACGCTGAATTCTTCACAGGTTTAAATTGCAAAAATGAAAGACTTTTCTCTGAAAACAAAGCTACAAAGCACTGCAATTCAGACAAATCTCCTAGAGAATTTGTTTCATGCAGTTCAGTTCAGAGCACTTGGCCATTCAAGCACTTGGAGAAATCTGAAGCAATAACACAGGGGAGCCCAGTTTCTGCTTGAGCTGGTGGCAGACATTTGCATCATCCTAACTGGGTTGGTTATACAATCATACAGAAGCAAAGTCCTGTGCAAGGCTTCCATCCTCATTTAAGAAGTCATAGAAGGTCAAGGAATGTGCTTCTAAAAGGGTCATTCATGAGTCTGTGAGAATGAAGCAGAAAGTGTAATGAAGATTCTGGAAAGTTGGAGAATTCAGCAACACTTGATGACTGAACATAGCCACAATGTGTGAGAAAATGTACCTTGACAGAAGCAATGAGAGCTCCAACTACTAGCACTCCCTTGGATGTGTGGATGCATGTACCATGTGGAGTTAAAGTCTAGCCATTTAACCTGGGTGCGGGAAGAATAGCTTCAGGATTTAAAATTTTCCATGCTGGATTTTGGTCTTGGTTCAATTCTTTCTATACTGTTAGTCGTCCGTTTTGGAATGGGAACATTTGATTTGTGACATTGTACTGTATATTATAAGACTAAGTTTATTTGAGTTTTACAAGACCTCACAGCTCAGAGTTTGTCATTATAGTGGCAACTTCAGATTTGAACTTTTCAGTATTACTGGAACTGTTCCAATTTAGGCAATTCTTACAGATAGATTAAAAGCATTTTGTATAAAAGGATGCACATTAGTCTTCTCAGGGCCAAAGCGAGAACATTATGGTTTATATGTAGATGTCTGAAAGAGGTTCATCTGCCTGTAAGCAGGGCTTTTGAAGGTGACTGGATTCTAGCAGCTTATAGCCCGACCCCCTCGCTGTTAGGAGGTGAGGGTGATCAGAAGAGGTGAGAAAATGAAATTATGGACTAGAAGAATTTATCTTTCCCCGAAGCTCCTTCATTTACCCTCTTCTTCTTGGCACCATGCTGTGCGCTCTCTTCTGCCATGCCCAAGTGCCATGCCATTCTGCCTTATAGCAGATGCACTACCACCTTAAACATGTGCCAAAATTAACCGCTCCTACTTTAGCCACAGGTAGTGAATAGCTTGTGCCTGTAATGAGGGAAGAAACTGATGCACTCATCTTAGAATCCTGGGGCTTTACAGTTTCCATAATGATGATGTGAGTCTGTTATATATATGAATTTTATGTATGCATGTAATGTGACATATATGATGCATATCAT
>PVLD010037332.1:0-10330 GCA_004027595.1 Dinomys branickii | reverse complement strand
GTGGGCCAGGGGTGTGCTTGGAGCGGCAGCCTCCTCCCTCTCTATCTCGTCTCCCTCCAACTGCGCCATGTCAGATCTGCTATATCTTCCTCCAGAGGAGGTTCTGCTTAGACTTTCCAAGGGTTTCACTTCCTATCTCAGTTCCCTCCCGAGTTCAGGATATCCACCTCCCTCCTCTCTGTCCTTCACATGTTGCTATTTTTTTTTTGAGGTGCAAAAGCTTTTTAATAAAATGAGATCTCAGTTGTTGATTCTTTGAAGAACTTCCTGTGCAATTTGGTTTTTATTCATGAACTCTCTACCTACCCCTATGTCTTCAAATTTTCTACCTACTTTCTCTTCCAGTAATTTAGTGTTTCTGTTTTAATATTTAGATCTTTGATCCATTTTGACTTTATTTTAGTGCATGGTGATTGACATGGGTCTAGTTTTATTCTTTGACATGTGGAAAGCCAGTTTTGCAAGCACCACTTATTAAAGATGCTATCTTTCTTCCAGTGAATATGTTTGGCCCCTTTGTAAAAGATAATTTGGCAGAGTGTTTTTATAATTTTGTCCGCATTTTCTAATCTGTTCCACTCATCCTCAGATCTTTTATTTGCTAGTGACATGCTGATTTTATCAGAGTAACTTTGTAGTATAGTTTTAAGTCAGGGATTGTGATGGCTCCTGCTTTGCCTTTGCTGCCCAGAATTGCCTTTGCTATTCTAGGTCTCTTCTGTGTTCAAATGAATTTCAGGAATGTGTTCACTATGTATGTGAGGTATGCTAATGTTATTATGATCAGAATTGCATTAAGTCTATATAGCAGTTTTAGGAGTATGGCCATTTTCACTATGTTGGTTCTTCCAATTCATGAGCAAGGGGTATATTTCCATTTTCTGATGTCCACTTGATCTCCTTTTTCAGAGTACTGTAATTTTCAATGTATAGATTGTTTACTTTCTTTGATAGATTGAATCCTAAGTATTTCATTTTTTGGATGCTATTGTGCAGGGTTATTTCCCTAATTTCCCTCTCTGTGAGTTTATTATTTGTGTACAGGAATGCTATTGATTTTTGAGTGTTGACTATGTATAATGCTATGCTACTGAATTTGTTTATGAAATGTAGAAGTCTCATGGTGGAGTTTTTGAGGTTATCTATATAGAGTATGATGTCATCTCTGAACAATGATAGTTTAACTTCTTTGTTTCCTATCCTTATTCCTTTTATTTCTCTCTCTTGTTGAATCGCTCTGGCTAATGTTCCAAAACTATACTGAATGTGAGTGGTGATACTGGACATCCTGGTCTTGTTCCTGATTTTAGAGTGAAAGATTTCAGTTTGTGTCCATTTAGTATGATGTTGGCTGTTGGTTTGTCATAGATGGCTTTTATCAGATTGAGATAAAGACCATCTATTCCAATTTTCTGCAGGAATTTTATCATGAGTGAGTGTTTGACTTGTCAAAGGTTTTTCTGCATCTGTTGAGATGATCATGTGATTTTTTTACTTTGGCTCTGTTGATATAGTGTATTATGTTTATTAATTTGTGTATGTTGAGCCATACTTGCACTTGTGGGATGAATCCCACTTGGTCATGGTGTGTAATATTCTTGATGATTTGCCACATCTGTTTGCTAGTATTTTATTGAGGATTTTTGAATCCCTGTTCATTAGAGAGAGTGGCTTGTAGTTTCCTGTTTTGGTTTTGTGTTTCTCTAGTTTTGGTATCAGAGTAATACTTGCCTCCAGGAATGAGTTAGGAAAAATTGCTTCCTTTTCAATTTCATTAAAGAGTTTTGAGAGTATTGGTGTTAAATCTTCTCTTAATTTCTTGTAGAATTCAGCTGTGAATCCATCAGGACTTGGGCTTTTCATTGTTGTTAAGTTTTTAATTATGTTTTCAATTTCATTAACTGATACTGTGTCATTTAGAATTTTTACATCTTCTTGATTCATCTTTGGTAATTCATAAGTATGCAGGAATATGCCTATTTTTTCTGTGTTTTCCATCTTATAAAAGTAAAGATTTTCCAAGTGAGTATTGATGATCTTCTGAATTTGCACAAGATCTGTAGTGATTTCACCTTATTTATTCCTCATTGCACGAATTTGAGTTTTTCTTTCCTTTTTTGATAAGATTGGCTAGGCGTATATCAATTGCTCTTATTCTTTAGAAAGCCCACTCTTTGATTCATTAATTCTTTGTATTGTTTTCTTAGTCTTGATGGCATCAATTTCTGTTCTGATCTTTTTAATTTCCTCCCTTGTGTGAGCTTTGTGCTTAACTTGTTCTTCTTGTTCTAGAACATGAGGTACAGCATTAGGTTATTTGTGCTCATTCTGTTTTCCTGATGTGAGAATTTACTGCTGCAAAGTTCCCTCTTAGGACTGCTTTTATTGCATCCCACAGGTTCTAGTATGTTGTATTTGCACTTTTGTTTGATTATAGACATTGTTTCATTTCTTCTATAATTTCATCTGTGACCCGTTGTTTGTTCAGGAGGGTGTTATTGAATTTACATATGTTTATGGAGTTTTGCGGTTTCTTTTGCCATTAATTTCCAATTTCATTGCAATATAGTCATATAATATGCAAGGGATATTTCAGATGATTTCTTACAATTTTGTGGTGAATATGTATTTGTTTCACATTAAGAATAAGTTAGACCACATATATTCAGATGCAGTAGAGAAGGCTATTGAACCTCACCTTTTCATGCCTATCTCCTCTGTTCCTAGGCAAGTGTGAGGGAAATCCAAGCTAGCATCAACTGAATGAAAAATTCGAGCCTCCTCCCTTCCCAGTGTTCAATGGAACAATGGAAGTGATGAACATGGCCTACATTTCCTGTTTATTTTAGGGTGATTCTCAGAACAGCTGGCATATCTCTAACCAAACATCAGTACCTCAAACACCTGAAGCTGAATGGAAATGCATTGAATAATGCCTCTTATTTTTCTGATGAAATTCTCTCTTTGTTTGCTACTTTGCATTAGTAAAAATATAAAATTGCTGTTATTTGGTATTTATTTGTAGATTCCATCATTTGTATAATTTTGATATCCTTGAGCAGCTCAGACATATTTTTAGAGCCTGGGGTTTTACTCTTCCCCTATTATTGCTCTCTCAGATCCTACTAGCGGTGCTCTGCATATTGCAAAAGCAGTTAATGCAGATGAAAGAGTAGCACTGACATAAACCAAAATAAATTTTAATATTCTACTAGCCTTGCTCTCTGTTTATAGCCAGAAAGATTTTCTGTATTCTATTCTCAAACCAAAGTTTTCATTTTGGTAGGTGCTCTCCATCAGTTATCTGGCTTATATTTAACAAATGGACTTCCATTTTGGCAAATATTTTAGAACAAGTCTGTGAAGTTGTAGTGGGTCCCTACTTCTGCAAAAAAAAAGTATCGCTGGTTTGAAAAACATATTTTTATTGTTCCACAGTTTTGTTTTATTATTTCACAGGTCAGCAGTCTACACATGATGCTACTGAGTCTTCTACTTAAATCTTGCAAGGCTAAAGTTAAGGTCTGAGCCAAGCTGTATGACCATTCAGATTATCAACTGGGGAAGAATCTTCTAAGGTCATACAGATTGCTGTTAGAATTCTTTCCCTTGGGTTTGTGAGGACATAGTGCTAGATGTTTATGTTGACTGTTAGCTGGAAGCTGCCCATAGTTCTGAGAGGCCGTGCACATTTCCTTCAAATTACGGTTTGTATCTGGATCTCTCCCCAAAGCCTCATGTAGTCATAGGGTGCAAGTATTTTTTTGAGATAGCTGAACCTAGAATTGTGATTGGTTCATTTGTTAGTGCTGCGATTGGATTGGCGGTGTGAGTGCTACACCCTCCCTGGGACAGGTAGCCTGCACACAATATAAGGGAAGTTAAAATGTTTGTTCCTCCCTTTTGCCCCTTTTGCTTGCTGCTTTTGCATGTCTTCCACCATGAACTGTTGCCCTCTGCCATGTGCCACTCTGTCCTGGAAGCAGCCGAGTATGGACTAAAACCTCCACAAGCTGTGAGCTAAGTAAATCTTTCCCTCTTTAATTTTGGCTGTTGGGTATTTTGCCTCAGCAACCAGAGAAAAGTGACCGAGACACTTCAGATGTAGGCCACCTCAATATGTGCATTTATCTTACCAAGTCAACAAGGAGTGTCTAAAAGCTGACTGCTAACAGAAGGAAGTCTTATAACCTGTATCAGAGAGGTAAAATCCTATCACTTTTGACACATGTATTGGTTGGAAGCAAGTCACAGGTGCCATCTATATTTAGATTATGGATGCCAGGATTAGGGCATCATCCCCAGCTTATCATTTATTTATCAGTGACCCTTGTTATTTGTTTTAATGTGTGTATGAAGAAGCTACATTTTTAGCTTAGGCATTTTATGATTTTTAAAAATATTTTAAACTAACATGAGTATTTGATTCACTACAGCTACCCTCATTGCCAAAACACATAGTTCAGTTCTTAACTACTAGTGTAACAGAGCACCATTGAAGTGAATTTTTAGAGAAACATTTCCAGGACTTGCTGGTGCTTAAAATGAAAACTCAGTTGACAGAATCATATTTATGGAGAATTCCATGAAACTTATGTTGTCTACCCATTCCTACAGCCATTCTGAAACACCTCTGTAAATTAATCCAGACCGTTGGAGAGCTCCTTTCCTGGATCTAATCACTACGGGTCCCTGGAGATTGTGCTTTAGCTTGAACCCATCAGCCGACAGAAGTGATCTTCTAGGACATAACTCTATGAAATGTGTTGCTGTAGATAGTGTGATATCTGGACTCAGGAACAGGAATTGTTGTACTTCTCCTATTCAGCTTATTTCCAATAAGCACTGTAAATTATGCAATCAATTTTCTTCCTTCATATTAGCCAGTGCTGCAGCTCACAAACACCAACTAGCAAGTATTCCAGACTTTCAGTGGACATCATTCCTGGTCCTGCTTCAACTGTATATCATTTTCCCCCTTACTCTCATTCCATTACTTTTAAACTGTATTTATAGTTTTAATTTTATTGTAAGCTAAAATGAGATAAATAAAAGTATACGATATCAGATAATAAGCTACTTTAAATTTTTTAGTAACAGGAGGGATTACAAATAACTTGTTGGAACACTACAGAAATCTCAAAGTGTAAACTGTAGCTATGCCTATAGAAGCCCAAAGCACTTGCCTTAAATGGAAATGTGGTTATGATTATCTTAAATCATTCAGCTGAACCTGCTAAGATACTGATGTGATCAGCAGCAATTCATCAGGATATTTGTTTTGTAGTCGTCACTTGTATTAGCCAGTAGAAACAATAAGCCATATACCTAGATTTTCAAAAGAAGAATTAGGAAGACATTATGTTTGGGTGATTATGAAGACTGATCTTCAGATGAATTAGAATTGGAGCAATGCACTCAGAAAGAGTAGAAAAAAGGGACTGGAGGAGCTTGGCAGGAAATTTTATTCTGTAGGATTCCAAGGTGCCCTCACCTACAGGCTCTTGGCTGGGTTGAATGTCTGGTCACTAATCCTCCAACTTCTGCTCTCATCTGCCATTTCAGAGTTGTATGAAATGGCAGTTCAGGCTGGGGCAGTGCATGGCAGAAGTTTCTTTTGAGCCAAGTCCATCTAAGAAGGCTGTTATGTAATTATCAGAATGTAGGAGATGACAAAACATCAGCCAGGAGCAAGCCAAGGATGAAATTTGGATGGACTAGATTATCTGTCCAGCTGACAGGTTAACTTATTTTTAAAATTTTATCTTTTTAATTGACAAATAATAATTGCATATATTCATGAGATACAGTGTGATATTTGAATATATGTGTGCATTGTGGAATTGATGTATTCATTAACTTATATAGTTATTATTTCTTTGTGTTAAAAACATTAGGAATTTTGCATTATATAGTAGATTATTATTAACTATCGTCACTATGCTAGGAAATATATCATCAGAACCTATTCCTGTCCTTACTGAAGCCTGTACCCTTTAAACAGCTTCTTGTCTCTTACCATCTACCCCATACACTGCCCCAAGAGGGTGACTAAAGCTGAAATGGCCAATGGCCAATGGTGGAAGGAGCCAGACTAAGGAAGAAGGGATAGGGTGAGTGAAATGGGCAGTCGAGAAAATGAACTTGCGAACACTTCCATGTGACATGCTGAGGCAGGGACAGCTTGCAAAAGTTCTGTGAGGGCTGATCTATGTCTCTTGCTGGGAAGAGGCCATGTAGAAAGTTCCTGGGAACTGACGGGTGAGGGTTTTTCCTGTTCAGATGAAGTTAGCCATGAGCTTGATTTCCAACTTCTTGCCTGACATCTAAACTATGTACTTAGGGTCAAAATGGGACCTCTAAAACAATTTATTCAAATGTCACAATATGCTTTCCTTCCAGTAAACACAATCCCGATGAAGAACTGTTGAAGCATTTGTGAAATGAATAAATCCAAAAAACAACGCCACATTCAAATAAAAATAGCACTATTTTCAGGAGTAAAATTGGAAAAGGCTGAGCTAAAATCGCCTTTCATTCTCCCCACTGTGTCCAAGGGGGCTTTTTTAAAAAACCTTTTTTCTCTCTTATATTATTCCTACAAATCTTGGTTTAAGATTTCAGGAGTGATAAGGTAACATAAAATCTTGCTCAGGTGTCCTTTTTATTAAATTGTGGAGAGAGAAGGAAGTCACCTAATGGTAAACATCTGCTATGTTACAGGAACTTAACCCTTATTGCCTAGTGTTCCATATGTGGAACACTTATAATACTGGAACATAAGAAAAATTTTTCTCATCAAATTCTTATTCTTTAGATATTTATAAGTAAGATATAGGAATTTGATGCAAAAATTTTAAAAAGTATGACCTTTGGCATAAATGGGTTAATTTATAGTTCCTTTTTGTGGGGTGTACTGGGAATCGAACTCAGGACCTTGTCCTTGCCAGGCAGGCACTTGTGACACTGAACTATCTCCCCAGCTACTGTTTCTTGAAGTTCCCACAATAACAACCATGTACTAGGAATTAAATTTGGGTTACAGATTGGGTAAGCAATGCCCTGTAGCTAACACAGCTCCTGTATCCTTTCCGCGTTCACGTAGCTGTTAAATGGGGGAGCCACAATTCAAACCCAAGTCTTTCTGGTTGTTAGCTACTACACTGGTACCCACTCACTTTGTAGGGTAGTTTTCAGGATGAAAAGAGATAAAATGAGATCATAAACATAAGGCACTCAGCAGAACAACTGGAGGAATAGTCAAGATGAACTGCAGCAGGTGATGTATGATCAGCTCACTGCAGGGTCTGCATAAGTACAGTATTTCTGTCAGTAGTGTCCATTCATTGAATGTGAAGGAAACACCGGAGCACATTTGATGTTCTTTTCATAATTATCCTCTTTTCACTCTTATAACATTTTAAAATTGGTACTTTTGTGGTTTCTACTATGCAGATGAGGAGACTGAGACTCAGAGAGATGAAGTAATTTGCTCAGTCATAGCTAGGAAATCACAGAACTTGGATGTAAGTCAGTCTGACTCCCAAATATATGCTTTCTAAAACTCCACCCTCTTTCCTTTCTGCGGTCATCACACTCAATCACTGAAGGGTTTTTTTAATTACTCACACCTAAATTTTACATAGTAGTGCTTACAGCATAATTTATGTGAGTCCACCTCAACTTCCTATTACAGAGAGGTGTGGTTGTCACCTCAAATTTCCAAGGACCATAGTAAATTTTATTCAAATTTATCTATTTATTTATCTATTTTTGTCCCTTTGAGACAGGGTCTCACTATGCAGTTCAGGCTGCCCTTGAGCTCACTTTGTAGCCCAGGCTGGTCTCATACTTGCAACGATCCTCCCTATATCCTCCTTTTATTCTGTGAAGTAACAATTAATTGGCAGAAATTTGACAGTTTTAAATCCTCTGATTAAATCTTTGTCAACCACTCATTTGATCTTTGTGGCTACAAAATGGGATCTGAGAATGGTTAATGAATTACTGTGGACATAGTTCTCAGAACCTGCTCAGGATGCAAAGGGCCACCCAATAATATGCTCCGGAGGAATTTCCACACTGAACTTTTATGGTCAAGATAACTGTCCTGAACAATGAAGTATTTGAATAGTAAGCAGTTATAATCAACTCTATAAAAAAGACTTTTTGAAGAAGACTAGTTGGTAACTAGTTATTTTTTTTTCACCAAAGCCTATGGGACAAGAATGAAGAGTAAATGCACAAAGAATACTAAAATAAATAAAGCACCCTCTATTTTGGAGGTTGAGAAAATAATTACTGAAAATAGCACTGAAACAGCTGTTTTATGCAGAAGAAATGGTGTTAGACTTGTCCTCTCAGATTGGCTCAGCCATGCACAAAATAAACCCTCCTCATGCTGCAGTATTCCTGAGAAACAGTGATGGGTGTCAGATGGCCTCTTGGTTTGCAAGACAAAGCCAGCATACTCAGAAAATGAAAGCCCAAATGGTGATCTTGTGCCAGCCTGGGCAATCGAGTGTCATGCTAGGAATGATCTCTAGAGGTTTCTCTGGCTGAATTTTATCTCATGTTTTTCGTTTGTCTCTGGGGCTTGCCTTGCTCCAGGAGAGAAGGCGTCTGGCATTCTATCTCAGGTGGCATTCCCTGAAACATTCTCTCACATTTCCCTAAGAGAAACAGCCACAAGAAGGAACAGAGGAATGAATGTCTCAGAAATGCAAGTGCTGATTTTTAGCAATGAGTTTATGGTGCAGTAGCTCTCTGCACTGCTCCATTTCCATACATCAATTTCTATAGGGAAGCTACACTATTTTCCTCTCTGTAATAAACTACTGAGCATTCTTTCTGCCCAGAGAAACCTCTGGCTATCAACCTGTGCCTTCTCAGACTTCTACCCCCTGCGGTCAGCCCCAAGAACACTACAAAGTCCCACCCTTGCAGTCAGGCAAGGCCTGGAGCCCCTTTCATTACCAGGGGCTATCTCCACTACCCCAGAGGTGAATCCCCCAACCAGACAATGTCACTGGGCTTTTGATTGCCATGTCCTCCACCTGGCCTGCCAGGTTTCTCTAATATCCCTTCTACCAGTCTGTGGTCTTCTTTACCCACACATTCCGTGGAACTAGAAGCTGGCTCTTAGAATCTCAGCGGCTTGCTCTGTTCAATGCTGGCATGCTAATGTGTGCACTGATCCGGGGAAGCAGGCCCCATGAATCATGAGCCAGTTTGAAGAGGCAACATGTGGTGGTGAAAAGAGCATGGGCTTTAAAGTTACACCACCTGGGTTCAAAGCTTAGCTCGGGCTGCTAGAGGCAAGGTAACCTGGGGTGAACTGATCAATCTCTTTGAATCTTTGTTTCATTGTAATAGCACTGTCCGCACATTACTTTCAGTGCTGCACTAGGAATTATAATATAGCACACATCCCTAAAACTGACCAGTTTATTTAAAGTTAATTTGGCGCCATTTCATGTAAAATGTAGAAACTTTTTAAACATATAGATCCATTTGACTTCACTGTTATCTTTTGTGTGATAATTATCATGTAGATTATATTACCTCCACTGAAAGCCATATGAAAAGCTGGGAGTTGTGGTGCATGCCTATAATCCCAGTATTCTGGGAGCGTGAAGCAGGAGGATCGCAAATTTGAGCCATGCTGGGGCAATAATTTAGCAAGATCCTGTCTCAAAATTAAAACAAAGAATTTAAAAATGTGTTGTGATATAGCTCAATGTGAAGGTCCTGGGTTTAGTCTCCACTACTATAAAAACACACACACACAGACAAATCAAAGCAACAAAAATTTCCACAATAAAACACTATTCTTTTCTTCAGATAGCAATATATATTTAAAAGAATTTAAGAAGGAAGCCTTTTTTGTCAAGGCTCCTGGAGGTTGAACTGTAGATCAGATGGAGAAAACAGAGTCAAATCTACCATTGTGCTACATTTCCACGCCTTATTTATTTATTTATATTTGTCTTTTTCAGATAGGTTCTCGCTAGGCAGTTCAGCCCGGCCTTGAGCTCACTTTGTAGCCCAGGCTGGTCTCGAACTCACAGCGATCCTCCTGCCTCTTCCTCCCAGGATGCCGGAATTACAGGCATGAGCCACCACCTCGGCTTCCTTTTTATTTCATGAGAGATCTCTTTAAATTGCCTGGACTAGCCTTGAACTTGTCCTCCTGCCTCAGTCTCCAGAGTAGCTGGTATTACAGCCAAGTGCCATCACACTGGTTTAATAAGTAAATAATTTCTACTGCTTTCATTTTGTTCTTGAAGGTAAAAGGCTTCTCCCAGCATTTCCCCCTGCAATCTAAAGA
>PVLD010037331.1:0-10331 GCA_004027595.1 Dinomys branickii | reverse complement strand
ATTTGCATGTCTGTATATGGGTCCATACATCTACAATTCGAAGATATCAATGGATAAAGCAACAACTACTGTTGAGACCATATCACCTTGTCTATAGATTAGTTGTGATTGTACTATTTTCTATGATAATGGGTGTCTGTTTGTCAATATGTTTTTGTACTTTTATGTTTCTAAAATAAAAAAAAAATAAAAAAAAAAATAAATAACTTTGTATTGTTCTGACATGAACCTCTTAATCTGCATATCAGAAGCACGAGAGAAAGGCAGATGTCCAACAATTGCAGTTTTACGTTTTAGAGTACCATAAAGTTGGAAGGCATGATTAGATTTTATACACCATGAAATTAGTAACAACAAATTGTCATTATTTTGTTTCTCAATTTACTTTTGTACCAAATAACATCTTACAATCAGAAAACCTCTGAGTAAAATATTACTGAAAATCTCGCTTCTGACCAAATGACCCCATGATTCTAGTGCCTCCACAAGAGGCTGTGAAGATCATTGGGGCTCCTTACTAATGAAGAGAGGTTGGCCATTCCTCTATTCACCAACTGGAGTCTGACCCTATAATAACAGGATTTCGTTGGGAGAAACTTATATCCAGTTCCACAGTTCTTCCGTAATTTGCCTGTTAAAGATACAACACATTCCATGTTCGGGGATATAGGACTTTCAGGTAAAGAAAAGCATTGTTACTGAGAAACACTGAAAAGAAGCAGTTACCACTTACAAAATGTAGGGCCGTGCACAGTTTCAGGATCTATGTGATAGGGAACACAAACCAGTGGGCAAGTATTTCAGGAAGTTTTCTGAAGAAGTGAATTTCTTTATACATGGGTTTCATTGTAAATCTTAGGAACAAGTTCACAACCTGTATAAAAGGCCTTCTGAAGGAAAGTGCACTGTGTTTCCCTAACAGGATCTCGTTCAGAGAAACTTGTATACAGTTCTCCAGTGCCTCCCTACTATTTCTGTTAAAGTTTGAGCACATACTCTGGGGATATTGGCCTTTGAGGGAAAGCAAAGCAGTGTTACTGAGAAACACTGCAAAGAAGAATTTACAACTGAAAAAATGCAGGGCTGTGCACAGTTTCAGGATTTATGTAACAGGGAACACAAACCAGTATGCAAGTATTTCAGGAAGTTTTGTGCAGAAGTGAATTTCTTCATACACAGGTTTCCCAATAAATCTTAGGAAGAAGTGCACCACCTGTATAAGAGGACTTGACAAGCAAAGTGCACTGTGTTTCCCTTAGAGGATCTTGCTGGGAGACAATTACATCCAGTTGACAGTGCTTCCCTTGTGTTTCTGTTAAAGTTGCAACACATTCTCTGTTCACGGATATAGGCTTTTCAGGGAAAGGAAAGCAGTGGTACTGAGAAACACTGCAAAGAAGCAGGTACAACTTACAAAATGCAGTGCTGTGCAGAGTTTCAGCATACATGTAACAGGAATCATGAACCAGTGGGCAAGTATTTCAGGAAATATTGTGCAGAAATGAATTTCTTCATACACGATTTTCCCAGGAAATCTTAGGAACAAGTGCACCACTCGTACTAAAGGCCTTGTCAAATAAAGTGCACTTTCTGTCCCTAACAGGATCTTGTTGGGAGAAACTTAAATCCAGTTCCGCACTGCTTCCTTACTCTTTCTGTTAAAGAGGCAATGCATTCGGTGTTTGGGGCTATAGGCCTTTCAGGGAAAGCAAAGCAGTGTTACTGAGAAACACTGAAAAGATGCAGTTACAACTTATAAAATGCAGGGCTGTGCACAGTTTCAGGGTCTATGTAACAGGGAACACAAATCAGTGTGCAAATATTTCAGGAAGATTTGTGCAGAAGTGAATGTCTTCAAACACGGGTTTCCCAGTAAATCTTAGGATCAAGTGCACCACCTGTATAAAAGACCTTCTCAAGCAAAGTGCACTGTGTTTCGCTAACAGGATATCGTTGGGAGAAACTTGTACCCAGTTCCACAGTGCTTCCCTACTGTTTCTGTTAAAGTTGAAACACATTTGCTGTTCGGGGATATAGGCCTTTCAGGGAAAGCAAAGCAGTATTACTGAGAAACACTGAAAAGAAGCAGTTACAACTTCCAAAATGCAGGGCTGTGCACAGTTTTAGGATCTATGTAACAGGGAACACAAACCAGTGTGCAAGTATTTCAGGAAGTTTTGTGCAGCAGTGAGTATCTTCATACACGGGTTTCCCAGTATATCTTAGGGGCAAGTGCACCACCCATATAAAAGGCCTTGTGAAGCAAAGTGTACTGTGTTTCTCTAACAGGATCTCATTGGGAGAAACTTAAATGCAGTTCCCCAGTGCTTCCCTACTGTTTCTGTTAAACTTGCAGCACATTTGCTGTTCGGACCTATAGGCATTTCAGGGCAAGCAAAGCAATGCTACTGAGAAACACTGAAAAGAAGCAGGTACAACTTACAAAATGCAGGGCTGTGCTCAGTTTCAGGATCTGTGTAACAGGGAACACAAACCAGTGTGCAAGTACTTCAGGAAGTTTTGTGCAGAGGTGAATTTCTTCATACACGGTTTCCCAGTAAATCTTAGGAACAAGTGCACCACCTGTATAAAAGGCCATCTCAGGCCCAGTGCGCTGTGATTCCCTAACAGGATCTTGTTGGGAGAAACTTAAATCCAGTTCCACAGTGCTTCCCTAGTGTTTCTGTTAAAGTTACAACACTTTCGCTGCTTGGTGATATAGGCCTTTCAGGGCAAGCAAAGCAGTGTTACTGAGAAACACTGAAAAGAAGCAGTTACAACTTAAAAATGCAGGGCTGTGCAGTTTCAGGATCTATGTAACAGGGAACACAAACCAGTGTGCAAGTTCTTCATGAACTTTTTTGCAGAAGTGAATTTCTTCATACTTGAGTTTAGCAGTAAATCTTAGGAACAAGTGCCCAACCAGTATAAAAGGCCATCTCAAACAAAGTGAAGTATGTTTCCCTCACAGTATCTCATTGGAAGAAACTTAAATCCAGTTCCACTGTCCTTCCCTTCTGTTTCTGTTAAAGTTGCAACATATTTGCTGTTCGGTGATATAGACCTTTCAGGGAAAGCAAAGCAGTGTTACTGATAAACACTGAAAAGAAGCACTTACAACTTACACAATGCTGGGCTGTGCACAGTTTCAGGATCTATGTAACAGGGAACACAAACCAGTGTGCAAGTATTTCAGGAACTTTTGTGCCTTAGTGAATCTCGTCATAGACAGCTTTCTCAGTAAATCTTAGGAACAATTGCACCACCTGTATAAAAAGCCTTCTGAAGCAAATAGCCCTGTGTTTTCCTAACAAGATCTCATTGGGAGAAACTTAAATCCAGTTCCCCAGTGCTTTCCTACTGTGTCTTTTAAAGTTGCAGCACATTCCCTATTTGGGGATATAGTCTGTTCAGGGAAAGCAAAGCAGTGTTACTGAGAAACACTGAAAAGAAGGAGTTACAACTTACAAAATGTAGGGCCGTGCACAGTTTCAGGATCTATGTAACAGGGAACACAAACCAGTGTGCAAGTGTTTCAGGAAGTTTTGTGCAGAAGTGAATCTCTTCATACGCTGGTTTCCCAATAAATCTGTAAATATTCTAGAGTTTTATATAAATGAACTCAAAGAGGATGTACTGTTTGCAAGTGATTTCTTTCACCCATCAGATACATTTTTATGTTTATCTTGTAGTTTTAAATGAAAAAGCATTTCCTTTTGTTGATGAATAGTATTTCTTCTTATTGTGAAATCGTACTCATACAGCATAATGTTGTTATGCATTTATCTTCTGAAAGGTATTAGTGTTATTTTCCATTTGGGAATACAATAAACAAAATTTCTACTGTGTATAAACCTTGGTATTGTAAAGGCTTTCACAATTGAGTTTTTTTGTGCTTAGAGTATTGTCTAACTTGGCAAATGTCTGTTAACTTCAAAAAGAGGAGAACTGTGATAATTTGTGTGTTATATAAATATCAACTATATTACTTTGGTTAATCTCTAGCGAAGTTTTTCTATTTATATCAATTATTGAGAGTGGTGTTTTCACATTTTTGATTGGAAATTTTTGGTATGCTTGTTTCTCCCTGTAGTCCTAGCAGCTGGTTCCATAGCTTAGAGCTCTATGATAAGGCGTATATATATAAATAAAACTGTTATGTTTTTCTGTTCTGTGTGAGATGATGTTCAACCCTCATACTAACCTTTGTTCTGAAACATACTTAGCATATTACTAAGCTTGATGCTTTATTTTTGCTATGTGTTATCATATATGCATTTTAAATTTTTTTAATTGAAGAGACTGTCTTTTTCCCTTTCTATGTTTTTGGTAACTTTGTGAAAGATAAATTGACAAAATATACTTGGACATTCCCTGTGTTCACCATTCTTCCCATTTGCTTATGTGTATATTACAGCATTGTGCGTTCCTGTTACCGATTTGCGATACGTTTGGAAGTTAGAAAATAAATGAACTCCAGCTTCAGTTATTAACTGAATAAATAATAACTGGACTTTAATAACCCCAGTTATTATTTTTTTCGCAGAGCGGGAAAAGTTCTAAAATTCATATAAAATCACACAAGACTGAGGAAACTGAAATCAATCTCAAGCAAATAGATGACTTGGAGTTTTTATAGAGATTGCATTGAACCTAGATTTCTTTGAAAAAAATGGATATTTTAGCTAGATTAACTTTTACAGTTGGGAATATTAGCTATCTTTCCATGTATTGTTTTGAAATATTTTCCACTAAGATCTTTCAGTTCCTCAGTTAAACCCGTTCCTAAGTATTTTATATTTACAACTAAGTTGTCAATACAATTGTCATTGTATTCCTGATTATCTTTACAAATCAATCATCTTAACACGTAGGAACAATCTTGGCATGGTAACTTTGTTTCATGAAAATTTCTAAAATTTCTAAATTCATTTATTAGACCTAACAGTTGTGTGGTGAAACATGTAGGATTTTTATGTAATAATCTGTGTCATCTACAAGAGACAATTTAACTTACTTCTTCCCAATTCAGATGCTTTATATTTCATGCTACTCCCTAACGAGGGAAGGCTACCATGACTAGGATTTCCAGTACTGTGTTTCCATAGGTGTGGTAACACTGGGCCTCTGTATCTTGTTATTGATCTTAGAGAAGGTTAACTTTCTAGCCTTGCACGTCATGTTAACAGGCTTGCATTATCTATCCTGCTTATTATTTTTACCTTGAAGGAATGTTGTGTTTTGTTAAGTGTTTTTCTGCATGTATTGATAGGATTTTATGATGATTTTCTCCTTCATTGTGCTTACATGCAAGAGTCCCCTTGGTAGATGTAAATGTTCTGAACCATAATTTGGCCCCTAGAATAAATTTTGCCTGCTCATCATGAGTGATTGGTTTAATATATTATTGTATTTAGTTTATTAATGCTGTATTGGGCACTTTTTGTATCTATGCATCAAGAACACTGATCTGTAATTTTATTTTCCTTTGGAGCATTAGTCTAGCTTTGTTTTCAGGGTAATGCTGGCCTTAAAAGTTAGTTTGCCATATTTCCTTTCTATAATTTTTTTTGGAAAACTTTAAGGGTTCTGTTTTATTTCTGTTTTAATTTGTTTGAGTTATCTCACTGTACAAATATGTTGAATAATTTATTGTCTTTTATCTTTTCAAAAAATGATCACTTACTTCTTGTCAACTTTTTGTATTGTTTTTCCACACTGTATTTCTTCAGTTTTGACTCTGATCTTTGTGAATTTTCGGTTATCTTTGGCTTTAATTTATTCTTGTCTAATTGAAGTGTTACATTAAGTTGTTTAAATCTGTTTTTCTTTTTTACGATGGTATTGATCGCTATAAATGTTCCTCTTAGAGCTATAATTGCTTCATCCCATTACTTTTGAAATACTGCATGTCTATTTACTTTTAAACCTTCGATTTATTTTTTTTATTTTTTTATTTTTTGGCGGTACTGGGGGTCGAATAAACCTTCCATTTAATTTTTCCCTTTCCAAACAATTGATTTAGGAGCTAGTTACTTAGTTTTCACCCATTTTAAATTATATATAGCTTTTCTTGTTATGGATTGATTTCTAATTTTATGTCATTGTGTCAGAATAGATAACTGACATAATTTAAAGGCTAAATTTTGTACAACTTGTTTTGTGGCATAAGGTATGGCCTTTATGGCTTAAGAGATTGTCTGTATTCACATGAGAAAACTGTGCTTTCTGTTGGTGTTGGAGGGAATGTTCTGTACATGTTTGCAGGCTCAATTAGTCTACCGTGTCAGGAAAGTCTGATGTTTCTGTAGCTATGTTCTGCTTGTGTGACACGTCCGCTGTTGACAATACAGTGCCAAAGTCCCCCGGTTTTGGTGTATTACATTCTCTATTTCCTTCAAAATATGTTCTTCAGTGTTGGGGTCACCCGTACTTGTGATTGCCATGCTGTCTGGATGAACTGACTCTCTTATCATTGCACAGTGAGCTCCTATAACCCCTTTTACAGCTCTTTAATTTAAGTCTATTTTATCTAATGCAGCAATTCCTGTTCTTTCACTTTCCCTTTGCACATACATTGTTTATAATATATTCTTTTAGGTAAATTAATACTCTGTTTTGATTTCCATACAATTATACTTTAATTCAAATATCATTTTATGTTTTGTAAAGCTCTTTTTTGTTCTGAGATTCCTTTGGTTTTTGGTGCTGGGGATGAAAACCTGTGCAATCTAAAGTATTCTACCAATAAGCTACAACTATAACCCTCTGCCTATGTTTTTCATATCATAATTTACATTCTTGCCAATCCCTTAGCAAATTTCTGGACCTTTAAAAAGGATTTTAGCCACCCAGTCAAGTTTCTCATTTTCTTCTTTATTTTTCTATAATAGTTTTTGATGTTATTGAATTATTTCCCTGTAATACTAAAGTTTGCTGAGCTTCCTTAAAACAATTACTGTAAATTCATTGGCCAATATTTCATAAATCTTCACTTGTTTGGTATCACTACCAGGCACTTACTGTTCTTTTGGTGGAGGTACGTCTTTGTGAGTTTTATATTTCTTGTTGTCTGAAGTAGATTTCTGTGCATTTGATGGAGCTGTCACCTCCTCCAGACTTTACATGATGACGTTGTTCAGGATGGATCTTACCCTGTGCTGGGTGTGTGAGGGCACTAGATGTGTATAGAACAACTTAAGGTTCAGTTCAACAGCTTTTTCACAGCTCATATAAGCTGAAGATACTGTTGGGGCAAATAAAAGCATCTTCCATGGAAACAACCTGGATGTCTAAAGTCATTGTGATTAAGTCTTTGGTGGTGATAGCTGTTGAAATCTTTTCAATTGCTTTGTCTCCTGCTTGATGTGTTGTGGTTGAGAGGATCCTTCTGTGCTTATAACCTACCTTGATGGACTGTTAGTGGTGGTGGTGGTGGTACCATGGGTGTCTCTGCTGGTGCTTTTGGGGGAAGGATGGAACTGAGGCCAAAGGCACAGGTCTGTGTGAAGATATACAAATGTACTCCCAGGTAGTAATGTGATAGCTTGGGGCAGACATTCTCATTGCCTAATTGATAGATATACGTGGTGCAGATGCTTTTAAGGAGCCCAAAAAGCAGTGCATCTCACTGTAGAGCAACAGTGGCTCTGGGGTCAGTGCAGGGACTAGCTCTCTATTCAATCTTAGCAGAATCAGGCCTGGAAAAGACACACAGAAAAATCCTGGCTCCACACACAGAATTTAGACCTGTTTCTTTCTTGAACCATGAAACTTTATTTTTGGAGTCATGGGAATAGTTTTCTAAACTTAATGTATCAGGAGCAGGAAGATTGCAATAAGTTTAATATTGTTTACATCCTCATTTTGTCTACACAACTCTCATATAAAGACTGTGAGAAAATGAGCGTATGTTGATGATACAGGTAGATACTGAATCTCAGGAAGTGATGTTTCAGTAGATACAACAGAGATTTCTGACGCTGCTATTAATGTGTTCCAAAAGATAGAGCACCAACCTTGGTTCCATTGAGTGGCAATTTTTATAAACTGTACATAAAAAGGTGACAAATACTCCCTGAGAATTCCTTTTATATGTTTGTCATACAAATTCATTTCTATACTTTGACAGAATACGTATCTATCAAACTGCTCTGAAGGACAAGTATTTGATAATTTTTATCTCAGCCAACATCATTTTAAAATCAACTAACATTTCCTCTATAAATTTTATGTTGGTGAAATATTAAAATTCTGAAATATTGGACTTATGTAATGTTGCTATGTATTGCTATCCTTCCTGTATGTGGGTTCAACAAGACAAGGGGGTGTAGAGTAGAAGGGAAATTAAAAATAATTAAGATGCAATACATAATTATTATATGTCACAATCATATACAAGCCGCAAAAAAGAACACCAATGGCGTGTAGATTCACCAATAAAGAAGGAAACAGTTACACTGCACTGGCTGATGAGGGAGCCAGGCCCTGAGCAGCAGCATGACCTTGTCCTTCCTGGGACATCGTGGCGGGGCTGAAGAAGCACGTGACTCACACGTCACATGGAGCCCGGTGCTTGACACTCAGCGCTACAGAAAATGTGAGAATGACTGAGAAGCGTCACTGATGTTTTGTTGACTCAAGAGAAATTTATTAATAGAAAACTAATGTCACTTCCACTTTCATAGTTTTCTTCTTAACTTTTTCTTTAAGTCTAAAATATAGTCAAGAATGTACAATATATACACTCATCATAAATGAAAGGATAAAGGAATTTTCACACATACATATATATGAGCATATATTCACATTTACACACACACATCACAATAAGTGCCAAGAAATATACAAGAAAATCCCAGCATCATCTTGACTATTTTAAGTTAGCCTTTGCCCCAGAGATAACAACTATTTTGACTTTTTTACCATAGAGGTTTTGACTAGTCTTGAAATTCACATACACAGAATCATGCGGGATACACTTCCCTCCATGTAATGACTGTGCAGTCTGGAGACATGCATTATTAGTTTTAGTTTGTTAACATATGGAATTTTACTTATCCATTGATTGATATTTTAGTTGTTTCCAGGTTTTTGATGCTGTGAAAAAAGTTACTATGGGCATTGTTTTAAAAAGTTATTACCCATTTATGTATTTATTTTATGTGGTCAAACATATAAAATTTAGGAAAATACCTGACTCCTGTGTTCTGTGTTTTGTTTGTCTCCCTCTATGTTTCCCAAAGCTTTATTTTAAAAGATGTGTTTAAAGATAGGAGAAAATCCTGTTTCTGTACAACTTTGTTTTGAACCTAAATCTCCTCTAGAAATCACAAAAGATCTGCAGATGTTCCTCATGGCTGTCTTCGTTTCCTTGTTGTGCAAAGTGTAGACAACTGGACTCAAGATAGGGTGACAATGTACAAAACACAGCAGAAAATCCACAGAGTGGCTGCTAAGGGCCAGACGTAGATGAGGATGTGTGGACCAAAGGAGAGAATGGCCCCTGTGATATGGGCAGTCAGGGCAGACGGGCTTGCACTGCCCGGGAAGAGTGCTTCCTAAGGGTGCTGAGGGCGAGACTATAGGAGATGAGCAAACAAACGAAACAGCGGGTGGAGATCACGCCACTGTCGGCAACAATGAGTATCCGCACAAAATAGGTATCTGTACACGCAAGCTCAGTGACCAGTGGGAGATCACAGAAAATGCTGTCTAGCACATCGGCACCACAGAAAGACAAGCTCACAACAAAGGGTAACTGAAATCCCTGAGTGAAAGAGACCTAAAAACCATGAAATCACAAGTAAAATGCAGACCTGCTTGCTCATGATGGTCCTGTAATGCAGGGGTTTGCATATGGCCACATATCTGTTATAAGCCATGAAAACCACTAGTACCATTTCAACCCCGCCCAGGAAGTGAAGAAGAAATATTTGAGCGAAGTAACCAGCAAAAGAAATGGTCTTTCTGTTTCTTATCAAGTTTGCAGTCATTTCAGGGGTGGCATGAGAAGCAAGGGTCATATCCACAGAGGAAAGATTTTCAAGGAAAAAGTACATGGGAGCGTTCAGTTTTGGAGTAAAAAACACTGTGACGGCAACGACACGGTTACCCAAAAGTGTTAGCACAGAGATAACCGAGAAGAGTCCAGAGAGAAGAAGCACTATCTCTTTGAAGCTGGTCAGTCCTATCAAAATGATTTCTCACTTTGGAGACTGATTTAGTAGTTCCATGGGCTCATCGCATAGCTTGCTCTGTGTGATCTGTAGAAGGAAAGGTGAAATCACTTCTACCATTTTTCATTTGGGGGGATATTTTAGTAATCTTCC
>PVLD010037330.1:0-10332 GCA_004027595.1 Dinomys branickii | reverse complement strand
TGAATATAGTCTAGATCCTTATTACCATCTCAGTAGTTATTTCAATAGTTTTCTAGACAAGGATTGCATCCCCACTTTCGTCTTGCTTCATTTGACCTCTCATAAGACTCAAATCTTAAGCACCTTCTATTGTCACCCTTTAATATACCTACATCAAAGCACTCCAACTATATAGTTTCTTAATTGATATTCATGCAAATTCTTAAAGTCCAGAAGAAATTTAAGAATTTATCTCTATAACTTTCCCTATCTCCTAACAGCTCATGTCTTCCTCCTAAGTTCTCAAGACTAATCGCAAACTTTCTCTAAATACAAGATAATCCCATTTTAGATTCTTCCATCAGGTCTTTTAATCTGTCAAAAAAATCTTCAGTATATATCATCCTACTGGATTGTATATATCCATATGTGGTCTATGTGTATATTAAATACACAGGGAGACATGGGTATACTGTATTTGTGTGTAGCAATTTAAGCCATGTTATGTATCATGTACTTTTATTTTTGCTAGTATATGATCATTCAGTTCATTTGTTTGCCATATGAACACCTCTAGAGAACTTGTCTTAAGAAACTGGAAAAAATCATACAGCACAGTCAAAGGAAGAATAAGGTCATATTTTTGTCAAAACACTAACTTTTTGAAGATTTAGTAAGGGCTTGCATTCATGTTGGGGAAACTCAGTGTTGAAGATGCAGTCAAAACCTACTTACATGTCCAATGGGGTAAAGAACATTCATTTAAACAATGTTAAAATCATAGAAGGCAGCTTTTCAAGCACCTGACATTATATGGAAATACTGTTTATATTTTATTCCCACAGTTCCCAAGAGAGGAGCCTACATGCTACTTTATTGTAAAATCTTATTCACAAAAGATGAACGAACCAAAGTAAATTTCCATTTTATATATCACTTTGGTAAAATGCAATTTGCCATTGTACCATAAAAGATTTGTTTTTTTCACTGTTACGACAGATAAAAAGGAAACTGCAAACATTCCTTACACCAGAGGACTAGTTTCTAATCTTTGATTAACGATGCCTTACTTTAGGTATATTTTGGAGAGTTTAAGAGTGAGTGATAGGGAAGAAGATGGTATAGCAAGTGTGAGCACTTATGCTGCTATTTTGGATCATGAGCTTATCCAATGTTTTAACACAGAATATGCATTATATGCAAATGGACCAAGTCCTAATTTTCCTATAAAGTAGCTATATGAAGTCAGTTCACATGCAAAGATCCTTCCCAGATCTAAAATATGTTTACTTATTCAATCATAACATGGTTCAGGCTATTGTCCCTACCTGGGGTAATATCCCTTCCCTCAGTATATTTGAGACCATCTTACCTCTAAGATTCAACTAAAGCCCAGCTGACTAATGGAGCAACTTTCATCAATATTTTCTACTGACATTATCTCATTTGCCTGTGCCAGTTTTACACATAAGAAACACTTAATTACAAAGTCAAATTTCAATCATTTCCTTTATACCTCTACAATGAAGGGTTTTTATTCAACCAGTCAGTCAGTCACTCATTCATTTAGCCAGCATTCTTTTCTGCAACTACCAAGAGCCTCAATCGATGTTACACACATAAACACAAGCAAGTAGAGTCCTAGGATTTTGAACAAGCTCAAAATTTAGCAGCAGAAACAGATTCATTAACAGAGCATCACAGTGCCAAGGGATAACACTATAATAAAAGTATGTATAGAAGAGTAAAACGAGCTGTTCACAAATCTACATGGGGAAATATACCTCATAGATAGCAGAGACGAGGCTCACATTGAATTCTGAAAGCTGACTTAAAATTGGCCAGTGAATGGTGAGAAGGGTAGTCTAGCTGAAGAAAAGTAGGAAAGCAAGGCAAGAATGCATGCAGGAGCTGGGCACAATGGCACAAGCCTGTATTTCCAGCACTGGGGAGGCTGAAGCAGGATTATTTGAGCCCAGGAGTCCAAGGTCAGCCTAGAGAACACACTCAGGCCCAGTCTCAGAAAGGAATGTGTGTGGGGGATGAGGACTTCCTAGCACAGGATGGGAATGGCAGGGGTCTGCAGTAGGGGGTGAATGGAGGTGAAGGGAGGGTTACTTGGGCCCGGAGATCAGCAAGGGAAATTAGGGTCAATGTTACAGTAGTTCATGTTTATCCTCAAGGTAACTGGTCATCATGAGAAGTAAGCAGTGGTGTGGCTTGATTAAAAATGTGACTTTTAAGACTGATAATAAAGGGGAAACAAAGGAAAGGACATGAAAAAGGCAAGTTGACACAATAATCCAACCAAGGCAGTGAAACAGTGTGGATGTAAAACAGAGATTTGAGAAATGCTTAGACTGCCTACCTAGCCATCGTTCAGTTACCACAGGCAGAAATCAGTATTGTGAAGAGGTTTGAACATGACGGGAGAAGTCCCAATTCTGCAATGCTCTTGAGCCTACACAGAGTTATTGAGTGCCAGCCATGTGCAAAGAATAACATTAAGTTCCGATTCTCACTAATGACTCAAAGAGATGGATTCAATGGTTCCACTGAAGTGTTGTGGAGAATTTATCCTAATGGGAAGAATCACAGAAAATGTGTTTCTCAGTGCTCCGATGCTAGTGTAGAAACAGTTAGTGGAAAAATAATAAGCCTGCAATAGTTTTGAGCATTCAGCTTCTGGTTAAAACACCAATGTACCACTGGAAAACTAAAATAATCTTTTTAGAAACACAGAAGCTCTTTTTTCTTTGTTTTTTGAGACAGGGTCTTGCTATGTAGTTCAAGCTGGCCTGGAGCCCACTGTGTAGCCAAGGGTGGCCTCGAACTCACAGGGATCCTCCTGCCTCAGCCCTCCAAGTGCTGGAATGCTGGAATTATAGGCGTGTGCCACCACGCCTGGCCTTTTATGTTGTTATTGTTAGCTTGTTACATTCACTTGGAAGGCTTTGGAGAATATATATATATATATATATATATATACATATTTATATGTTTTCTATAATCATCTCATCTCCCCTAATTTATTAAAAGCCAAAGAACATTATTATCAAAAGTTACATAAGAATGCTTAAAGATGTTATTTTATACTTCACTTTTGTTAGAAAGACTACATATATTTATTCAAAATAGCAACTTCTTAAATATATTTAGAGGTCAGGTACATATCTGATACATCTTCTAGATATACAGCCATATACTTATATAACTCCAAGATGTTTCAAGAATGGAGATCCCCAGAAGAGATCAAATTAAGCTCTCTCTAGTCACTAATCAGCAAGGTGTCTTCAACAATGGGATTAAACCCATGCCATGGGCCTTCCATGAAAATTGCCTAGATCCCAATGGTTAGAATTCTCTTTCACCTCCTGTGGAAAAAAGGCCCTCAACTCTCCTCTGCTTTGGATTTCTGGCTACTTCTCTTTGTGTGTGTTTCATTAACCAGAAGGAAGGCATGGAGGGTGTGGCTCCTGTCTGGTCATCTTTCAATTTTTCCAAGTGCTTATTGGAGATGCTAAATATTGAGCATTTATTTCAGTTCAACAGAAACAACATCCACCAGAAAATACCGAGACTTACACAGAAAGTACAATGTGCAATACATTTTCAAAGTGCCGGCAATATACAAATGGAACAAAGATACCCATTCTTCCTTTCAGTGTCCAGTGATAAGAGTGAGTATCACACAGAAAAAGGTCTCTAAGATCAGCCTTGCTAGTTATATTGCACAAGTCAGTTAACCTCTTTATATCTGTTTCTTCTTCTGAAATGAAGATAATGATATGTTAATCACAAATTTAGTAAGAGTTAGAGAAAAGGTATGTAAAGTGCTGTTATTGAATTTTACTGAATTAAAAATCAATTATCATAATGCTTCTTTCTAGTTACAAAGAATGACTGTTCAATTATAACAGTTTTTTTTTTAAAACGGCAGGTTAGCTGCCTCATTCCTTTGCTTAGTGACTGAAGAGCAGGAAGCTAGACAGTCATTAGACAATCGCACAGCAAGGATGAGCTTGGAGGAAAGTAATAAATCTGAAAACTGAGAAGGGACAGCAACAGCCATCATCATACAGCCACTTCCTGAGAGGGTAAAGTGGGAAGAACAAAGCAGATAGAAAAACTGAACAAATCCTGAATCGAAAACCTACAGAGTTTTCAGGCCAACAAAGCTCCAGTTAACGTGACACCTACAGAAAGTGGCTGGAAGACCATCAGGAGCCCCTTAACTGCAGGCCCATGCCAACTGCTTCTGGTAGCACCCAAACTGTTATCTACTGTTAACGATGGAAACACAACAAGGCATGTGGCTGCGAAAAATGGCCTGTTGTCAAAGAACAGAAAGCCTTTTATTGAGAATTTTGATACTCAGGAGCAAACACATCACCATAGAAAATTACTCCAAGCCATCTTTTACAAAGCTTGGCATCCATTCAATAACAAATGAAGAAATCTTAAAACTCTGAGCCAAACTGATTCTCCTTCCAACATGGTTAAGAAACGGGGGCCAAATGAGACCATACACTCATGTGCTGTAGATTTCTAAAGTCACTAGTAGAAATTACTGACAGATACACAGATGTGACAAGCTGAATTCAAAATTCTCTACCTGGAAGTGGTCAGGCCCCCTGCCAAAGGCCGCTCTGAAAGGCTTCTTTCAACATCAGCAAGGAAGAGAGAACTGGAATCCTGTTCAGATTCTACACAGAGTACATTAAATTCAACAAGCTTTCACAGAATGTCTACTACTATGCAGCCCTACATTACTTTTGTGCTGTCAAGAAAGTGTTGTGTTCTCAGATAAAATATAAGAAGCTTAAACACAGTGTTGATGAGAATCTTCACTATGATAAGCAACAGGAAGGGTCCTCAAAAACTACACTTAGAATTACTATATGATCCAACAATTCCACTTCTGGCAACACACCCAAAAGGTATCCATATGCCAACTTTCGTTGCAGCATTATTCACTATATAGAAAAGATGAAAACAACTCAATTGATAGGGGTATAGGCCAACAAAATTTGATGTAAACATAAAACGTACTATTATTCAGCCCTAAAAAGGAAGGAATTTCTGATACAAACTATAACACGGAGGAACCTTGAATACATTATGCTAAGTGGCATAAGCCAAGCATGAAAGGGCAAATCTATACAATGCCACACAAAGTACCCAGTCAAACTCATAGAGACAGACAGCAGGATGGTGGTTGCCAGGGGATGGGGAACCATGCTATGGGAGAGGTTAATATTTAATTGATGAAGATTCAGTTTTGTAAGATTAAAAAGTTTTAGAGATGAGCAGTCATGATGGCTGCTTAACTATGTGAATGTACTTAACTGTACACTTAAAAATGGTTAAGATGGTACCTTTTATGGTATATGTATTTTACAATTTTAAAAATAATTACACATTTCTACAAGAGTATGGTACATGGAAAGCTCTTCTGAGTATTTCCACTGGGAAGTAAAGCTGAGTATATAGGATTAACAATGCTATTTTTATTCTATTGGGATTGTTTGCTTTATATTTATTATCATTAAAAACAAAACCAAACGAAATTAAGTCAGCTTTTAACCTGAGAAATTCAACTTATGGAAATAATCAGGGAAGGTACAATGATGCACATAAAGAATGATATTTTAATATTAAAATATAAAAGTAACATAAAGAGTTATCAAGTAGTGATTGGTTTAATAAATGGCACTGTATCTCTAAGATGCATGGACACCTTAAAGATACTGTGTGGCTGACAGAAAGAGGGCCCATGGTATGCCAAATAAGACAGACGCACAATACAAAGCCATTATTCTGTGAAGAGTGACAGGTATGTACTATATGCATACTCAGGCTCCAAAAAACATTATCTGGGAGGATACATACAAAATGTTAATTACAGGTATTCTTCAATAATAAGATTAAGGGCAACTTCTAAACCTATTCTTCAACTTTGAGTTTTTTATTATTGTTATCGATTTTTCAAAGAATTCTTGTCATGAGAGAAGTCACAGAGCTATTTCCATTTTGAGAAACAAACAGGCAAAGGATTTAGGGAGCACTCGACAGTACAGGTAGCTTACAGGCTGCACAACCAGCAAGGGCCCCCAGTCCTTTCCTGTCTTCCCTTCCCACCTCCACTTATTACTAGTAAATTAGTAAACTAATAAACGTGACCATTTATCACAAGTAAACTTGCAGGAAAGCCAATAACATGTCTTTATTTTACTCTGCATATGAGTATATGGATGCCAATACTCAGCACTACAACGTCAGACAAGTACCTTTATCTCCATAAAAAACCCAGAATTCACTACTCATAGCTTCTTCATCCACAAGGAAGGTGCCTAACTGCCCCCAGGGTGGGCATGTGGGTGCTGCAGAAGCGTCTGTGTAGTTTACAAGCTATCATGTTTTTACTCTTTCCTTTCGTGAAGACTCACCATCATAAATATGAGCAACTCGCAGAAATGAGACCACTTATGACCTTATTCTGTTCTAGTTACCAAAAATTGGCAGTAATACCAGCAAACTTCAGATCTCCTTCCCTAGGAAAATCCTCCACAGCCTTTGGAAACAAAGTTATTTTTATTTTAGTAAAACCCTGCTGGTGTTCCCCTCATATCTGTCTCTGTTCTCCTAGGCAAGCATCAGGTGCCATCAGAAAACCTTTCAAGAAGTTCTTGTATTCTTACAATAATGTGTCCAAATGTTCCCCTTTTCTATCCTCCCCCAGTAATTCTGAAAATACAAGTTAAAATGGACCGAGAAGAACATAAAGGGACATATTTATGGACCTCATCTCTCCTCTTAAAATTTTTTTTCAATGAGAGATGGGGGTATGGAAGACACATGACACACTGTAAGCCTTACTTAGCCTGGGTTTATTTAGGGAATTTTATTTTGTGTTTGGAAAATGACAGACTTCTGCTTTTAGGTAGACAGATATGAACAACTCACTGAAACATGACTGCTTATTACAAGTAAACGTGTAGAAAAGCAAATATTTACTGCTTTTATTTGACTTCACATATGAGTATATGAATAAAAATGCTCAGCACTACAACATCAGGCAAGTATGTTTATCTCCACAAAAAACTCCAGTGGATTAACACACCCACAAGCCACTACTCAGAGCTTCTTCATTCACAAGGAAAACTTTAGACACTGAGCCCCCCACAAAGGAAATGTCTCCCAGCTAGTTTGTTCAGTGCAGACATATTCTCTCCTACACTAACCTGAAAAGCAAGCTGTATTTGTTTACTGCACAAACATCTGTAATTGCTAAACAGCTCTGTGACATGGTGTAACAGTTACTGCTTGTGCAAACTGCCCATCTAAATTACTCTGCAGTATGAGCACAGGAAAACCAAGACACAGAGAAATTGCAAACAGCTGTAAAAATTAATGACTGAATTGACCAAAGCAGTGGGGGCTGGGGCTGAGGCTGGGGCAGGGGCAGGGGCAGGGGCAGGGGAGGGATAAAAACAGCTGAATAGCTCCAGTGAAACATTTGACTTCACAAAATAATCCTTATGTTTGATCGGTTCTTCCTTAGCATATCCACAGCTCCTCCTCCATTGTGGGATTCTAGCTGGCACATAAATCATTCTAACCCACCAATGCCAACCCAGCACAAGTCCTGCTACAAAAATGGTATAGATAAGATACAAATTAAAGGGATTTATTACATCTCTAAAAGAAAAAAAAAAAGAAAGGAAAGAAAGAAATACCTCTTCTCCCATCATGCAGTCAGTCTTCTCTCTTCAGTTTGAAAAGGTCCCAGAACTACCCTGAAATCCTCCCACTTCCTTACAACAGCCAAAGGCACGGAGCCTGAGGACCCAGCCTAACCCTGAGTCATACTTGGGACCAAATGAGAAATGGGGAGAACAAAGCTTGCATTTGTTTATGGTTCAGGAAGCCAGGGCCGATTCATGGCTTGGGTGGCTTTGCGAGAAGTCCTCCTCCCTCTCCTCCATCTCTGCAGGAATCTAGGTTGCTTCCTGGGGCCCAAAGGTGTGACTATTCGGATAAGAAACACACTGAGGGACTGTTTATTTGCCAAGATCCAGTGACCACTTCTACTTAAAAATTCCAGAGAGGAAATAAAAAGCCCACTATCTTTCAACAGATCACATGGCTGGATATGTATATGAATTATCAATTGTGAGCCTGCCTCTTTTTTAAAGAAATAAAATTAGTTGTACTACACAAAAAATTACTCATTAAAAAAACTGAAAAAGAAAAAGCAGCCCTGGCTTTATGGAAAGGCTTTCCCTAGGAAAAACACGGCAAGATTGCTGCTATATCATCAGAAGTATGCTACAGACTGCAACAAAGTGTTTAGAAATCTTGTTTTACCCCAAATAAAATACCATTTTAGGCTAGGTGTGGTGGCACATGTCTGTGAGATTCCAGGACTTGGGAGGCTGCAGCAGGAGGATTGCTGTGAGTTCAAGGCCAGCTTGAACTACGTAGCAAGACCCTGTCTCACACACAAAAAAGATACTATTTTAATTACCACTTTAATAAATTCAGAGCCCAGTGGTTGAGAGTTCAAAACTCTAGAGCCAGGAATATCTAAGATCAAAATCCTAGTTATTTCTTAGTTGTGTAATCTTTTTTTTTTTTTTTGCGGTACTGGGGATCGAACTCAGGACCCTGCGCTTGCTAGGCAAGTGCTTATTCCACTGAGCTATATCCCCAGCCCCTTAGTTGTGTAATCTTGAACAACTTATTTAATCTTTCTTTACCTCAGTTTATCTATAAAATGCAAATAATAGGGGTGGAAATGTAACTCAGTGGTAGAACACTTACCTAGCATGTGTAAGACTCTGGGTTTGACCACAAGCACCACCAAAAAAAAGCAACCCCAAAACCAATTCCCCTATTATGGGAATAATGGACTAAGCAATGGGGTTATCTCAAGGACTAGTATTTAGAAAAGTGCTTGTAGAAGGATCTAGCACAAAGTATGTGTCAGATTAGTTATTATTACAGGCTCAGGATGACTCCACAAATCAGGCTGCCAAGTCATAATATCCTCATCTTGCTACATTTCATATATTCTTAGACTGTGATGACTTGTTTCAGTTACTAACTATGCTTAATATTTAAATTTTAAGTTAAACTAATTAAAAATAATTTATTCAGTATTTATTAACTGTCTGTACTGTGTCCAACTCTGAGGGGCTTTTGAATAAGATGCTATCCCAAGGCAGGCATGAGAGTATGGGGTGCATACTTATAATTTCAGCACTTGGGGGCTGAGGTAAAAGGATCAATGTGAGTTCAAGGCCAGCCTGGGCTGCATAGTGAGTTCAAGGTCAGCCTGCACTGCAAAGTGAGATCCTGTCTCAAAAAATGAAAACAAAACAAATTTAAAAGATACTAACCCAGGCCTCAAAAACTTTAGATTCTGCTTATGTAAGTAAGATATAGATATGTTTACTTATGACATACAAAAAACAAATGTGAGCGATGTCACTAGGTGGCAAATGACAACTGTGATACAAGTGCTACAGAATTAGCATATGGAATTCAGTTAAGAAATCATCTTGTCAAAACCTAATTAGGGTCAAAGAGAATAGGTAAATATTCTGTGCAGAGGAATTCTAAATCATTTACTTAGATACTCCTCTCTTGATCAAAGAAGTGGGGCATTAACTTTTTCAAGTAAAGGGTTCACAGAGTAACCTTCAGAAAAGAGTTGAGTACAGGAGGAGGCAAAAGTAGACTAATCCAACTTAGCAGAGGAAAAATCTAACTAATGCCCCCTCAATCAAGGTAGCCAAGGTTAACATCAACAGGGAGAAGATATCTGGATATAGCATGTGCCTTGAGATGTGATGTGATGTGATGTGATGTGATGTGATGTGATGTGATGTGATGTGATGTGATGTGACGTGACATGATTGGGACCACATAGGCCACACAGGCCCTTCCTGCACCTACGTGTTCTTCATCCCCAAACTCATCACTTCAGTCTAATCATAAGAAAAACTTCAGGAAAGTGTCTATTTAAGGACGTTCAATAAAATTCAAAATTGCCAAGGTCATCAGAAACAAGGAAGGTCTGAAAACTGATACAGCCAAGAGGAGACAGGGTAACTAAACATAAGGCAGTACCCTGGCATGGGAGCCTGGAACACAAAAAAGGACACTGAGAAAAACCTAAGGAAATCTGCATAAAGTAGGGATAGTAGTTAGCAATGATATATTTATATTGGCTCCCTAATTATGACAACTGCACCATATTAATACAAGCTATTAACAACAATGAAAACTGGGCATGGGGTATATGGAAACTGTCCTATTTTCATTAGCTTTCTATAAACCTAAACC